>ML814601.1:31408-61962 GCA_009831015.1 Picea engelmannii
ATCAAGATTAGTAAACAACAATGTTCTAACTACCTAAGGTCAAAATATGGGGCATTACAGGGCTCGCGTGAGTGCCATGCGGGAGGGATAAGAGATCTATGCAGAGGTGAAGGAGGGATGTGAGGCAAGGGACAGGGAGGTGGAGGGGAGGGGACACGAACAATGTAGATAAGTACCATCGCACGGGAGAAGAGACAAACAAGGGAGGTGAAGGAGGGTTGCCACGAGTATGATGTCGGGAGGGAATGAAGGCCACTTGCCCCAAGAGGCCTAGTTGTGCGCTCATTGGGTGTTGCTAAGGGAGAGGGATGAAAACCAAAGTTACATTTAGAGAGAACAGACCCCTTGAGTGGGTGGCATATTTGGTAGCTTGGTCGGCTTCGGCATTAAGATGACGGAGCACATGAAAGAAGTCAATTTTTTGGAAGGAGCGGGAGAGCCACATGATTTTATTGAGAATGTGGCGTAGATTCATTTGAGTAGGCAAGGTTTTGGTGACCATAGCTTGGATTAAAATCCAGGAGTTGCCTAACACCATTATTTCTTTGATTTCTAGCTTCTAGGCTTGGATAAGTCCTTGCCAAAGGCTTAGAGCTTATGTTATATTATTGGATTCGACTCCAAGCCCCCAATAGTAGTCTAATTCCTGTAGTTCACCAGATTTCATGATCCTTAGTGAGAGGAGGGGGGGATTTGAGGTCTGGAGCGAGGCTATGGATCCAATATTTATCAGGGGAGTTGAGAGAAAGGGAGTTGGTGCAAGGCTAAATGTAGGAGAGGCAATCTCCCGGTAGGGATTTGGCTTTGGCAGAATGATGTCAGGCGAAGCGGTCAGATTTATGAAGATTCTGTAGTTTCTTTCAAGCCAAATTTTCCAAAGGATGAATTTAGGGAGGGACATCTAGAAACACTTTATTTGAGGGTTGGCCTTGAGAGGGAAAGGACAGAGGGTGGCCTAGGTTTTTAGCAGAGTGGGTATGTCAGGAGGGAGTTGGTAAGAAGGGATCCCTCCTGGAAGGGCATTATGCCAGACTTCTTTTGCAAAGGGGCAATTGAGGAGTAGATGGTCAACAAATTCTTCATGGATTTGACAGAGAGGGCATCAAATTCTAGGTTTAGCGGCTCAGAGAAGTCCTAGCACTTCGAATTCATTAATTGTCTGTTAAATTATTAGTAATGGAGCACATATCAATTAACAAATTATTATGGTAATACTAATATTAAAATGGTAATATTAATATTAATATAAAAATTGCAGCCTAAAATAATTTTCTATTTTTTTTTTAAATAAATATTGGTCATCGCAGTTGCGACGCCAACCTTAATTGTTGTGACTTTTTTGTTGTATAAACAATGAAAATATCTCATCACCTGTGCAACGAAAACTACAATTGTTGTGACAGTTGTGCTCTATAAAAATGAAAAGTTGTCATCGTTTGTGTGATGACAACTTCAATTGTTGCGACAGTCGTGCTATATAAAAACAAAAAAAATTCGTTGCACATGCAACGACAACTTCAATTGTTGCGACAGTTTTGTTCTATAAAAACAAAAAGTTCTTGTTGCATGTGCGACGACAAATTCAATTATTTCGATAGTTTTGCTATATAAAAACGAAAATTTGTCATCGCACGTGCGATGACAACTTCAATTGATGCAACGGTTTTGTTATATAAACAACGAAAAGTTGTCGTCGCACACGTGACGACAGCTTCAATTGATGCGACAATTTTGCTATGTGAACAACGAAAAGTTGTCATTGCCAGTGCGACGACCGATTAAATTATTGCGACAATTTTTCTATATAAACCACGAAATTTGTTGTCGCAATGGGCATCACAATTGAGATGAAATGTTGGTTTCACATAGTTTTCCTATATTGTCGTATTGGCTATGATATTTCTTTTTTTGTCGCAATTTCCTATGTTTTCACTCTTACGACGTTTGTTCAAGTTCATCGCAATTTCCACATGACATCAAACGATGTTTCAAAGACTCTTGATTTGTCGCAATGTCAACGACATAACGTCGCAAGAGAGTGGAAACAACTGTCGCAAAATGACTCAAATATGATAGTGTTCCAAAGTGGCCTCTTGATGAATATCCATCTATTGCTATCGGTAGTCGTTGAAGGATGTGGGAAAAATTCTCCATAATTTTGTTCCTGTGTCACGTGAGAGCTTGCTCAAGAACCATACTGATAGGATCGCCTGCTCTGTCATTTTTATTTTCTTCCACCATTGAGGGTTTATTGGGTGTGCGAGAGCAATTGTCCTCAAGAGAGACAATCTCGAGACCAAACTTGCTATACTCGGACCTTGTCGGGGATATGCACTGAAAAAAAAATCAAGAACAACCTTCTCTGATACCACTGATCCAGATTTCTTTTCGACACGAAATGAGAGCGAATATATAATAAATAAATGCACAGAGATATCGTAAATATCCAATAATATAACAGAGATGTATCAGATATGCAACCATAAACATAGATATACAGTAATACATGATTTATATTAATGAAATAAATGTACAAAGACTGTAAAAATACAGAGTGAAAGACTCGCTAGAATGGTGGCAACTTATCTTTGAGAAGAGATGTGATGACTGCTTGCATTCGAAAGAAGATGATTACAATGAGGCTCTGAAGGCATTTTTACAATAAACAGGAATGCCTAAAAACCTAGACATCCAAAAACCTAACCCTAGGAGATGAAGCGCCAAAAGTCATGTGGGCCCCATTTGGGTAAGTCAGTACATCAACTTCCTGGGGTCGTAACTTTTGCGTACTATCTCCGTTTTAGGTGCATGATATCATGTTGGAAAGGTATCATCGAGGGGCTTAATTTTGGAGGACCATTCATGCCTTAGACTATCATTGAGAAGGTTGATCCTGAAAAACCTTCATTTAGGCCCTCAAACTGGCCCCAAAAGTTAAAAACTGCTAAAAAGAGTAAATTGCCAAAATTGCCAGAAAACTGTTTTGAGCCAATTGGAAAAGGTGGGTGGCCACCAATATCCACCTGGATCAATCCTCCCTCTTTAGGAATCAATGGTCTCCATTTTTTTGATTTCTCGGGGGAGAGGGAAAAGAGTTTGTTGAATCTGCATCTTGGTGAGTTGCTTGCCTTGCTGGAGACGTCGCACTGCTCAGTTTGTGGAAGTCTGTCATGAACCTATTGAGGGTTAGGCTATTCAAAAAGTCAAGTTAAATGAGAGGACGGTGTGTATAAGGAATCTTTGTGCTTTGTTGCAACCTTGTCGACCTACTTCTGTTAGATAGAAGGTGCTTGGGGTGAGGCTGTAGTGTTTACAGTGTCCTTTTGTTCCCCTTTTGAACAGATTGTGAAGAAGCTAAATTTTGTAGTATGAGATACTACCTTGTGGAACTTTTTAGGTGGAACAACAATCAGAACTACCTCTAGTATTCTATAGAGATGACCCCCCAAAGTAACAATGACACTATGGGGTCGAGACTCATAAACAACATGACACTTCTACATATATGGTTGGCCCAAGAGAACATCACAGACATCCAGTGGGGAAACATCACATAATACCTCACCTTGAAGGGATGGATGTCATATGAAAATTGACATTGTTGGCTGACACGAAGATCTCGTCCTTGGCGAAGCCACCCGATGTTTTATGGATGCGGGTGTGGTGTTGTCAACAATCCCAACTGTTTGATGACCTCTGCTTAGATGAGGTTCTTCTGGCTTCCGCTATCAACAATAAAATGCAGCGGGGTCCCCTTCACCCACATATGTGAATGAAAAAGGCTCTCCCCCTCTTCAAGATCTGTTGGTTCTTCTGTTTGAATTGTTGCGGTCACGAAAATAGCAGCGGGGTCTGCGCCGAGGATCTGTCTTTTACCATTATTTTCATAATCAAATTCTGAATCAGGGTTTGGCTCCTTGTCTTTGATCTCAGCCACCAATGAATATTTTGAGCGACATTCATCGGTATTGTGCCAGGGGATTTTGTGGAAATTGCACCATTTTCCGGTGTCCTTCTTTGTCTTTCTGTAACCCTTATTTTCCCATGGCTTGGACTAGATTTTAGGAGACTATTTGTTAGGGCCTTATTTTTCATACTTTGGTTGTTGCAGATTTGCAGACCCGAAATCCTGTTTGTTCTGGTGCATAAATTTCTGCTCGATTTTAACAGCATATCGATAAGAAGCATCGAGTGATGAGATGTCCAAAAAATCCATTTCACCTTGGATGTATCTGTGTAGAGCCCCACAGTATTTCAGAACCAAATGTCATTCGGAGACTTTGATACCTAGCTTGTTGTGCAAGGTATGGAAGGTATTGGTGTACTCCAGAACTTCTTGGTCCCTCTCTTTCCGTAGTGTGGCCCATCTCATGTACTGGTCCTCATAGTTGCCAACAGGGTAATACTGTTCCTTTACCGCGTCCCAAGTGGGCTCGGCCCCATATATTCCAGACTCCTCTATGGAACTCTGCTCCTAGTAAGTTTCCCACCAATGTTTGACATGGGGGGGAGCCTTAAGGACTGCGAAGATGATATTTTCTTTGTCAGAAAAATTGTGAACAGAGAAATAACCTTCTAACAGATTTAACCTTTTATCTAGGGCATCAGCATCTATCTGACCTTAAAATATAGGAATATCAAAATTGACCTGTACCTTAAAAGGAAAGGTTCTTCCAAAGTGGCCTCTTGATGAATATGCACCTGTTTCTATTGGCAGGTGTTGAAGGATGTGGGAAAAATTCTCCATCATTTCGTCCCTCTGTCGCATGAGAGCTTTCTCAAGCAACAGAATGATAGGATCGTTTGCTCTGTCATTTTTCTTTTATTTCACCATTGAGTGTTTCTTGGGTGTGTGAGAGTGATTTTCCTCAGGAGAGACAAGCTCGAGACCCAAATTTCTATACTCATACCTCATTAGGGACATGAATTGAAAAAACAATCAAGAACAACCTGCTCTGATACCACTGATACGGATTTATTTTTTGCACGAAATGAGAGCGGAGATATAATAAAGAAATGCATAAAGATATCGCAGATATCCAATAATATAATAGAAATGTATCAGAGATGCAACCATAAACATATATATATAGTAACACATGATTTCTATTAATGAAATAAATGTACAGAGACTGTAAAAATACAGAGTGAAAGACTCGCTAGAATGGTGGCAACTTATCTCTGAGAAGAGATGTGACGGTTGCTCGCATTCACAAGAAAATGATTACAATGAGGCTATGAAGGAATTTTTAAAATAAACAGGAATGCAAAAAAACCTAGACATCCAAAAACCTAACCCTAGGAGATGAAGCGCCAAAAGTCATGTGGGCCCCATTTGGGTAAGTTATTACATCAACTTCCCGGTGTCGTAACTTTTGCATACGATCTTTGTTTTAGTTGCATGATATCCCATTGGAAAGGTATCATCAAGGATATTTATTTTGGGGCTCAATAAGGCCTTTGGATATATTTGAGAAGCTCGATCCCGAAAAACCTTCATTTAGGCCCTCAAAATGGCCCTGGAAGTTAAAAATTGCAAAAAATAGTAAATTGCCAAAATTGCCAGAAAATTGTTTTGAGCCAGTTGGAAAAGGTGGGTGGCCACCGATATCCACCTATATAAATCCTCCATCCTTAGGAAGAAATGGTCTCCATTGCATCGAGTTCTTAGGGGAGAGGGAAAAACGTTTTCTGAATCTACATCTTGGTGAGTTGCTTTCCTTGTTGGAGACGTCGCGCTACTCAGTTTGTGGAAGTCTGTCATGAACCTGTTGAGACTGAGGCTATTCAACAAGTTGAATTACATGAGAGGATGGTGTGCAGAAGGAATATTTGTACTTTTCTACAACCTTGTCGACCTTTCTTCTGTTGGATATAAGGTGCTTGGGGTGAGGCTATAGTGTTTGCAGTGTCCTTTTGTTCCCCTTTTGAACAGATTGTGAAGAATTTAGATTTTGTAGTATGAGATACTACCTTGTGGTACGTTTTAGGTGGAACAGTAGTCAGAACTATATCTGGTATTCTGTAGAGATGACCCCCCAAATTAACAATGACACTACGGGGTCGAGACTCATAAATAGCATGGTGCTTCCACATATATGGTTGGCCCAAGAGAACATCACAAACATCTAGTGGGGAAACATCACATAATACCTCATCCTTGAAGGGATGGATGTTGTATGAAAATATAAATTGTTGGCTGACACAAAGATCTTGTCCTTGGCGAAGCCACCCAATGTTGTAAGGTTGCGGATGTGGTGTTGTCGAAAATCCCAATTGTTTGACAACCTCTACTGAGATGAGGTTCTTATAGCTTCCTCTATCAACAATAAAATGCAGCAGGGTCCCCTTCACGCACAAATGTGAATGAAAAAGGTGCTCCCCCTCTTCAGAATCTGTTGGTTCTTCTGGTTGAATTGTTGCGGTCGCGATAATAGCAGTGGGGTTTGCGTCGATGATCTGTCTTTTACTAGTATTTTCAGAATCGGATTCTAAATCAGGGTTTGGATCCTTGTCTTTGATCTCGACCACCAATGATTTTTTTGAGAGAAATTCATCAATGTTGTGAGAGAGGATTTTGTGGAAATCGCACCATTTTCTGGTTCCCTTCTTTGTCTTTCCGTGACCCTTATTTTCCTGTGGCTTAGACTAGGTTTCAGGAGAGTGTTTGTTAGGGTTGTCTTTCTCATACTTTGGTTGTTGCAGATTTGTAGACCCAAAATCCCATTTGTTCTGGTGCTTAAATTTTCTCTCTATTTTAACATCATATCGATAAGCAGCATCAAGTGATGAGATGTCCATAAAATCCATTTCACCTTGGATGTATCTGTGTAGAGCCCCATGGTATTTTAGAACCAAATGTCATTCGGAGTATTTGATACTCATCTTTGTGCACAAGGTATGGAAGGTATTGGTGAACTCTAGAACTTCTTGGCCCCTCTCTTGCCACAGTGTGGTCCATCTCATGTACTGGTCCTCATAGTTTCCAACAGGGTAATACTGTTCCTTTACCGTGTCCACAAAAAAATACCAAGTGGGCTCGGGCCCATATATTCCAGACTCCTCTATGGAACTCTTCTCCAAGTAAGTTTCCCACCAATGTTTGAAATGGGGGAGATCCTTAAAGACCATGAAGATGATATTTTCTCTGTCAGAAAAATTGTGAACAGAGAAATAACCTTCTAACAGATTTAACCATTTATCTAGGGCATCTGCATCTATCTGACCTTCAAATATAGGAATATCGAAATTGAACTGTACCTTGAAAGGCGAGGTGCTTCCAAGGTGTCCACTTGATGAATATTTTCTTGTTTCTATCGGCAGGTGTTGAAGGATGTGGGAAACATTCTCCATCATTTCGTCCCTCTGTCGCGTGAGAGCTTGCTCAAGCAATAAACTGATAGGATCGTCTGCTCTGTCATTTTTCTTTTCTTTCACCGTTGATGGTTTCTTGGGTGTGCAAGAGTGATTTTCCTCAAGAGAGACAAGATTGAGACCCAACTTTCTATACTCAAACCTGGTCGGGGACATGCACTGAAAAAATGATCAAGAACAACCTACTCTGATACCACTGATCCGGATTTATTTTCGGCACAAAATGAGAGTGGAGATATAATAAAGAAATGCACAGAGATATCACAGATATCCAATAATATAATAGAAATGTATCAAAGATGAAACCATAAACATACATATACAGTAATACATGATTTCTATTAATGAAAGAAATGTATAGAGACTGTAAAAATACAGAGTGAAACACACACTAGAATGGTGGCAACTTATCTCTGAGAACAGATGTGACGGCTGCTCGCATTCCCAAGAAGATGATTACAATGAGGATCTGAAGGCCTTTTTACAATAAATAGGAATTCCAAAAACCCTAGACATCCAAAAACCTAACCCTAGGAGATGAAGCACCAAAAGTCATGTGGGCCCTGTTTGGGTAAGTTAGTACATCAACTTCCCGGGGTCATAACTTTTGCATACGATCTCTAGTTTAGGCGCATGCTAGCCCATTGGAAAGGTATCGTCGAGGATATTCATTTTGGGGGATGAATAATTCTTTTGGCTATCATCAAGAAGATCGATCCCAAAAAACCTTTATTTAGGCCCTCAAAATGGCCCTGGAAGTTAAAAAATGCTAAAAATAGTAAATTGTCAAAATTGCCAGAAAACTATTTTGAGCCAGTTGGAAAAGATGGGTGGCCATAGATATCCACCTGGATCAATACTACCTCCTTAGGAAGAAATGGTCTCCATTGTGTTGAGGTCTCGGGTGAGAGGGAAAAGCCTTTGCTGAATCTGCATCTTAGTGAGTTGCTTGCCTTGTTGGAGACATCGCGTTGCTCAGTTTGTGGAAGTTTGTCATGAACCTGTTGAGGTTGAGGCTGTTCAACAAGTTGAGTTACATGAGAGGACAGTGTGCATAAGGAATCTTTGCACTTTGTTTCAACCTTGTCGACCTGCTTCTGTTGGATAGAAGGTGCTTGGGGCAAGGCTGTAGTGTTTCCAGTGTCCTTTTGTTCCCCTTTTGAACAGATTGTGAAGAAGTTGAATTTTGTAATATGAGATACTACCCTGTGGCACTTTTTAGGTGGAACAGTAGTCATAACTACCTCTGGTATTCTATAGAGATGACCCCCCAAAGTAAAAATGACACTGCGTGGTCTAAACTCATAAACAACATGGCGCTTCCACCTATATGGTTGGCCCAAGAGAACATCACAAGCATTCCATGGGACAACATCACATAATACCTCATCCTTGAAGGGATGGATGTTGTATGACAATTGACACTGCTAGCTAATACGAAGATCGCATCCTTGGCGAAGCCACCCGGTGTTGTATGGCTACGGGTGTGGTGTTGTCGAAAATCCCAACTATTTGATGACCTCTTCTAAGATGAGGTTGTTCTAGCTTCAACTATCAACAATAAAATGCAACGGGGTCCCCATCACCCACATATGTGAATGAAAAAGGCGCTCCCCCTCTTCAAGATCTGTTGGTTCTTCTGGTTGAATTGTTGTGGTCATGAAAATAGCAGTGGGGTCTGCGTCGATGATTTGTCTTTTACTAGTATTTTCAGAATCAGATTCTGAATTAGGGTTCGACTCCTTGTCATTTATCTCAGCCACCAATGACTGTTTTGAGTGACAGTCATCGGTGTTGTGCCAGGGGATTTTGTGGAAATCACACCATTTTCCGGTTTCCTTCTTTGTCTTTCCATGACCCTTCTTTTCCTGTGGCTTGGAATGGTTTTTAGGAGGCTATTTGTTAGGGTCGTCTTTGTCATACTTTGGTTGTTGCAGATTTGTAGACCCAAAATCCCATTTGTTCTGGTGCTTAAATTTCTTCTCAATTTTAACAACATTTCGATAAGAAACACCGAGTGATGAGATGTCCAAAAAATCCATTTTAGCTTGGATGTATCTGTGTAGAGCCCCATGGTATTTCAGAACCAAATGTCGTTCAGAGTCTTTGATACCCAGCTTGGTGCGCAAGGTATGGAAGGTATTGGTGAAATCCATAACTGTTTGGCCCCTCTCTTGCTGCAGTGTGGTCCATCTCATGTATTGGTCCTCACAGTTTCCAACAGGGTAATATTGTTCCTTTACCACGTCCACAAAAAAATTCCCAAGTGGGATCGACCCCATATATTCTAGACTCCTTTGTGGAACTCTACTCCCAGTAAGTTTCCCACCAATGTTTGACATGGGGGAGAGCCTTAAGGAGCACGAACATGATCTTTTCTCTATCGGAAAAATTATGAACAAAGAAATAACCTTATAACAGATTTAACCATTTATCTAGGGCATCCGCATCTATCTGACCTTCAAATATAGGAACATCAAAATTGACCTGTACCTTGAAAGGCGAGGTGCTTCCAAAGTGGTCGCTTGATGAAAATGTGTTTGTTGCTATAGGAAGGCGTTGAAGGATGTGGGAAAAACTCTCCATCATTTCGTCTCTTTTTTGCATGAGAGCTTGCTCAAGAAATAGATTGATAGGATCGTCTGCTCTGTCATTTTTATTTTCTTCCGCCATTAAGGGTTTCTTGGGTGTGCAAGAGAGATTTTCCTCATGAGAGACAAGCTCGAGACCCAAATTTCTATACTCGTACCTCGTCGGGGACATGCATTGAAAAAATGATTAAGAACAACCTGCTCTAATACCACTGATCCAGATTTATTTTCGACACAAAATGAGAGCGGAGATATAATAAAGAAATGCACAGAGATATCACAGATATCCAATAATATAATAGAAATGTATCATATATGAAACCATAAACATAGATATACAGTAATACATGATTTATATTAATGAAAGAAATGTACAGAGACTATAAAAATATAGAGTGAAAGACTCGCTAGAATGGTGGCAGCTTATCTCTGAGAAGAGATGTGATGGCTGCTCGCATTCGCAAGAAGATGATTACAATGAGGATCCGAAAGAATTTTTACAATAAACAGGAATTCCAAAAACCCTAGAAATCCAAAAACCTAACCCTAGGGGATGAAGCTCCAAAAGTCATGTGGGCCCCGTTTGGGTAAGCTATTACATCAACTTCCCGGGGTCGTAACGTTTGCATACGATCTCTGTTTTAGGTGCATGATAGCTAGTTGGAAAGGTATCGTTGAGGATAGTCATTTTGGGGGCTCAATATTTCCTTCGGCTATAATTTAGAAGCTCGATCTCGAAAAACCTTCATTTAGGCCCTCAAAATGGCCTCGAAAATTAAAAACTACTAAAAATAGTAAATTGCCAAAATTGCCAGAAAATTGTTTTGAGCCAGTTGGAAAAGGTGGATGGCCACTGATATCCACCTGGATCACTGGATGGATCATAAAAATATATTCTCTAATGCAGAGTAATCTTCCTCTTCATCATTTTTCTTTTCATCATCTTTTTAAAATATGACATCTTTCTCTTTGCCTCTCGATTCATCATGATTTTGCGTTGCTACAAATCTTGTGAGTATGATCTTTAGGACCTAGTTTTAATTCACTTGTTATTTTTGTTTTTCATTTCTTCTCAAAACCTTATTATATGTGACATCTTCCTTTTTTCTTGTAGATTTATCTTGATCTTGTACTTCTGCAAATCCCGAGAGTATGAATTTTGGGTGTCCTTCATTCATTTGTTATTATTCTACATGTTTTTTCTTTCTTTTCAAAATATTCTTATAATTGATATCAATGTTCTCTTCATAGAGGTATCCATCATGATTCTATAATTAGGAGCTATATGTAAATAATTGTTTCATTTGTAGCATTCTACTTCATTGCTCAATGAAACAAAATTGTTTTGGTTTCTTATGTATGCTTCATAAGATATTCTGGGACAACTATTATTTAAGTACCCTGCATTGTCATTTATGTTCTTGGGATAGGCTCTGCATTTTACAACTTTCTGTCTAAAATTAGCACAATTAAAAAAATGAACATAAAAGAATCTTTGATACTTGGGAATAGATGATCTTGTTTGTGATTCACTCCTTCTGAATTTGTCTTCTCGAGTCTTTGTTACTTCTGGAATATTCTTCTTTGGGGGCATGCATTCTTCCTTCTTGACAAAATATTTGACAATCTCTGCATAGCTTCTTTGTTCTTCTTCTTGTTTTGTTGTCTTGGAGCTTGACCCTTTCTCATTATGTACTTGATAGTATCCTAGGCCAGATATTTTATCTGATGAGATTTTACTATTGATGATTTGATCCAATATTTTGGTGCTCTTTTGTTGCATATCATTCCTCTGAAGATATTTCCTTAAAGAGGCTACTTCGGATTCCAAGATTCTCTTGTTTTATTTTGTATATGTATTTTCCCTTTTTGAAGATTCTTCTTCATCACTTTCTTTATTCCTATGAGGAAATTTAGAAGAAAAATGACCAATACCACCACGATTAAAACATTTCAATGGAAGCATACATTTACACTTGTTGGTTCCTTTTTGTAATTTTCTTATGAAGTTAGCCATCTCTTCATCTTCTTCTGAATCATCACTACAGCTGCAACTTAGCTTTCAATTTTTCTTGTTCTTCTTCCTTGTCTTCTTGGATTCCTTGAAAGTTGTTTCCTTTGTGACTAGGTTCTTTTATTTTGTTCTCATTTCATAGGCTATAAATATTCCATGTATCTCACCCATGCTCAATATACTGAGATTTGATCTTTATTTTAAGGTTGATATCTTAGAATAAAATCTCATAGGAAGTGACCTCAATACCTTATAAACAACCATTGAGTCATCAACTTATACTCCCAATCCTTTAATAGTGTTGACTACTTTGTCAACTCGCAGAAGGTATGCTACAATGTCTTTATCTTCTTTCATTTTCAATTGTTCAAACTTAGCTCTAAATATTTGAAGATTAGCTCCCTTTACCTTGGCATCTCCTTCATAAATATTTTGGAGTTTATCCCAAATATCGTTTTCACTATCACAATGCATAACTTTGAAAAAAAAACAAATCAACTAAACTACTCAGAATAGTACCTTTATCCTTTGAGTTTTTTTCGATGAGATTCTTTCTGTCTATGTTGGTTGGGGGAGTGGTTGGTGTTGTATACCCATATACTAAGGCTTGTCAAACATAAAATACTTATGGATATAAAAAAAAAATCATCTTTTTTTTCTATAAGGTATAGTTATGCTCGTCAAACATTAGTGCTCCAATCTTAGCATATTCCATGATCTCCTTCGAGTGGTTAGACTGCTTCCTGAAGACCTGTTCTAATACTAATTGTTGGAATACTGAGAAGGCAGGGTGAATCAATATTAGTATTTTTTATTTCTTTAACCAAAATATAAATATTCAATGATATTCAATCAACATTCAATATAGCATCGGTACCATAAATCAATGCATAAACAACACATAAACATAGTACACTGAAGTTTTACGTGGAAACCCAATGCAGGAAAAAACCACATAATGCATTTCTTATTTGTAAAAGAATACATTCATTGGAAGCACCAACTTCCTATTTCTCTAGCTACAACTAGAAGGAGTCTCCAACCCCCTATTTATAGGTTGCAACTTGAAGGAAACTCCAACTCCCTAATTTTTTGGCTCCTGTTGGATATGTGTTATATTCTTTGCATGACTAGATATAGTGTCTACATTGCGTCAGGAGTGCATGGGGGTAATGGGGGGAGGGGGGGGGGGATATAGGCCCCCCTCGGGGGGTTGCAGGGGGGAGGATGGTGGTTATGGGAAAGAACGTCGTTTGTTAAGGAATTACAAAAATAATGTATTTAATTTTTATCTTAGACTCGGGATGGTGGTTAGGGACTGCACCCTATTTAAGATGGCACTCAGACTGAGGTAAAGTACATAGTACAAAAAAGTATGAGACATGAATATGCATTCTAAGGTTCATCGAATTTCATGCCATATGATATCTAAACTTTGAGGTTTCATCGTTTTTCATTCCAAATGGTTCCATGAGGATAGTATAGAGTGTTTATACTCTTTTTTCTTAGAATTTCAAGAGAAACTCAATGGTTCACTCTATTTATGAGTTTGATCAACTGATAAAAAAATCATTTTCAGAACAAAAACATCTGAGCATTAATAAATTAGTCTCTCAATTGGAAGCGAACCTGGAGACATAGCCCAAAATGGGTGAACTGATCTATTAACAAACTTTTGTTATATGTTTTATTATTGTTGTTCTATTCCACTCAGTTTCTTGCAAGTTAATCATCATTTTATTGAGTTTGGATAAGTAAGTGAATTCATATTATTTGAAAATAGTCAAAGTGGTCATTTATATTTCAAAACAAATTGGATGTTTGTGTGTATTTAAGAATAAATTAACATCTAAGAATTTTGGGATCAAGTTGGTATCAGAGCTAGTTTTTGAAAAGTGTTTACAAGTGACTCCTTACAAGGTCCAGATTCAATCTTGGTAAATGAAAACTTGCTAGTTATAAGTCATAGATTCAAATCATATTTTGTAAACATGAGATGGCTTCCTAACGAAAGGAAGGATAACATCCTCCCATGAGACCCGAGGAATTTATGGATACACTCTGTACAATGAGAGAGATAGTGTATGATTTTTATTGAAGAGCTCGAAAGACTAGAGAAGAAAAATATTTGGTAAAAGAAGAAGGAGGAGGTGAAGATGGTAGACCTTTAGAACCTTCTTCACCATCATCATAATATACCAATGGTGCAATTGAACACTCTTCTCATAAGAATAATATCTCTAATAAGTATTCTTTCTCTCATACTTATGATTTTCCTTTATTGAAATTAGATGTAAAGTTTGACTTGTAGATTTATGATCAAGAATTGAATGCCAAAAATTTGGACAATTGGATCAAAAAAATTGAAGTATACTGTAGGGTACAAAATATCATGGATGACACTACAAAGATATAATTGTCTACTCTTAATCTAGGTGGCATGGACTTGATATGGTGGGAGAGTAATACACAAGTTGATACTATTCAGTAGGGTAAAGTAATTTCTTCTTGGGGTGAATTTACTGCTGCAATAAGAAAACAATTGTGTCTATTGTCTTATGTGCAAACTGTAATAATAGACTGGCAATATCTAAAACAAGGAAAGGTACAAAATGTAAAAGTATATGCAAATTATTTTAAGAATAAAGAATTATCTTTTGGAATTCCATTATCTTGGACCTGCACATTTGGAATCAATTTTGCAGTTTTGATACAGTTTTTGGGAAAAATCCGAAGTATAGAAAAGGTGCACGGAAGAAGAAAGAAATATAGGGAGTGCACAAATAAGGCACATATAGGAGGACAATGTAGATAAGGAACAAAACACACAGACAAAAGAATAAATCCAACATAGGATTAAGAAAGATAAGAAACCAGAAGAATAAAGCATGACAGAAGGATGACAGCTAGATATTCCAGAAATAGAAGAACAACAGAAAAGAAGCATGCAGATTTAAAATAAGAAGAAAGCAGTCAAACAACCAGTTAACTAAGATGGCCATGCAATGTAATGGGTTTTTGGGAGGAACTAAGTAGGGTTTTAAGTCCTAGATTTTGATGTATAAATATGTAACAGGTTGGGATATTAGGGGTTATGTTCCATGTTAATTTCTAGTCTATGATATGTATTGAAGAGTTCCTCCATATGATTAGGTTCCATAGTTCTTGAATTTAACATTCTGTTAATGAGAAGAATCAAGAAAGGAATGCTAAAGAAATGATATTGAATCTTGTGTTTTTTGCCTTTTCTATGTCTGCTTATGAACTATGGTTGTATGCATCGTAGAATATATTTGTCTTATGGTTAAATATGGTGAAATGTTCATAAATATTACAAAAATAAAGTATATATGAATCTAAAATCTTCCAAGAATAGGAATATGAATCATAAGTAAGTTAATACTGAATAGAAAAAAGTTACGTGCACATGCATAATAAGAAAAAATGAACTGAGTATTTGCCTCACATTCCCTTACTACTGCAGAAGCTTGGTTCTCACAGTCCCAATAGATGCCTTGAGTGAGACTTCATCTACACAAGAAGGTGATGTTGAAAGGGATAGTTTCTGGTGGGTTTTGTTGGTCATAGATAAACCAAACCTAGGGTCTTACAACCCATGTAAAGCACTAACAAATGGTTTTGTTTCCAGGACCAAGAATTTGTGATTAAGGGGATATTTTGGAGGGAAACTAATAAGGATATCTCAAAATGTTTGGAAAGAAAGGAATGGAAGTTTGCAATAAAAGAGAATAGAAACCCTTGGATGAGTGACAAGCAATGGATGCAAAGGTATGTGTACACAGATCTTCATGAAATTTTCTTTGGAGAATTCCCAATTATTCTGACTGAGTGTCTAGAAAGATTAGTGGAGAAAAATAGAAGACACAATGTTGCAACGTAAATGAATTAGATGCTTGAATTGGTAAGACAATTTAATTCTGTAAGTAACCCAACTACTCGAGCAGTTGATTTTTGGTTGGATAACATACTAGGAAGTTATGTTAGGGAATTTGTAGTAGACTGTATTCAATCAAATAGTGTCACAGAAAGGGAATTTTTCAAAGATCCAGACGAGAGGTTCTTGAAATCATTAGGTATGTAGATAAAGATGCTATTATGTGAAAATAAAGTGATGATCATGGAGTTTGACTGCGAAGGGGCTTTGCGCACATAGGGGAACCAAGGTATGACAAGAGGATTGTCTAAGAGGATGAATGAAGTGATGAAAAAGGAAGGGATGGATGAAGGATGTAAGAAGATGGTATATGAGAGGAATAATATGAGTTTGGAGAGTGGCGCAGAGGGAGGAGGTACAAGAGGAAAAATAATGGGGCTTGTTACACATTATTTTGGTCACTCTGGTGATGTCTCTACAATTATGTGTTCATGCTCTCATAAGGAACTTTTTCCTGAGGAAAGTGACTATTGTCTTCTTCTACAAAACATATTTTTAAGATGAGTTAGCAGGCTGAATATATTGTAGGGTGCAAAAAACCTGATTCTCGCAGGCTACTCTATACTTGGATTGCGAGGTGTTCACAGTTTTCTCTATAAGCAGGGTGTGAACCTGCTTCAAAGCTTAAAAGGAAGAAGAGGTTACGAAGGTTCTAGAAGAGGATCTTCTAGAAAAATGAGTTGGAATTTCCATGGTTGGCATCCTACTGACTTCTCAGATTTAGTGGGATCATCGTCATCTCTTTAACCATCTCTCCTTCTCCTATATAATGAAAGGTTTCGCAAGGAAGAGGTTAAGCAAGATTGAATAGAGAATTGATGAAAGAATAGATTCAAAATTGTGTGAGGAATCCTGTTTGAATTGATGCTTGAGGCCTCCATTTGTCCATCAAGACATAGTGGATCTTCTTCATGCAAGTGTGGAGAAAGTGTGTGTGTTGGAACGAAGGACCACCGAAAGGAATCTTGTGACATCAAGGCAATATGGTTGTATATTCTACTTTCATTTAATATAAATACAGTGGCATGTCCCTTTCCCATAAAATCACTCTTATTTTATTACATGACTCCTTGATCACATGTTTAGGTCTTCGTTGAATGTATTATTGTTGCTTTCACCTTGTTCGATTTGTGTTGTTTTAGATATGATATCACAAGGCTACCAATGCGAAGCAGGGACAAAAAAGACATAAGGAAGCGATATCTAAAGGTATGTCACTTATTCCTTATTAGATGACAAATTCAATGATTGTAACTTAGGGAAAACACCATGTCCTATCCTGTTTTGTTCTAGATCTAGATGGATCTAGGGAGATTTGTTAATCTACGCATATACCGATTTGTCCTATAACAGGGCTAAGAAAGGAGATTCATGCAATGATCCCAAGGGGAGATAACCTTACACACTAGTCTGAATAATGGAGATACCATATATAGGAGGAGAAGAAGAGGGGTTTCAGTCCAGTCCAGTAATAGAAGAGCCTGTAATTCCTACTCATATAGGATCATGTGTTGAATCCACAAACCTATTTGCATCACCAAAATTAGAAATAACGGTTGAATATTTGTCAAAATCAATTGTAGTTAGCTAAGGAGGACAAAGTAGTATCACTCAGAGTAGTGGAAGTAGTGTGAAGAGTCATAGTTAGAATCAAAGTCAACCAGCATCACCAAGAGGGGGGAATACACAAAGAAACATGTAAGGGGTAGACAATACTCTTAGACTTCTTGAATTCTATGGAGTTGGGTCAGAGGACCTGGAACAACACTTGTTTGTCTGCGAGATAATTTGGGCCATAAACAATGTCCAAGATGAGGCTGTGAAGATTGTGCAGTTAGAAAAAAACATTTACAGGCAATGCATTAGTATGGTATATGAAGTTGCAGATCATTGCACCTACAATACATGACAACAATTTGGCAGAGATTAAGCAAGCACCGTTGAAGGAGTTCAAGAAGCCAAATTCATAGTCACAGTACATAATAGAAATGAAGGATATTAAACATGTACAAACACGTCCGGTATGGGAATTTGACAAGATATTTAAGGATGTGATGGGTATACTAAATTTTCATATCCCAGATCAACAACATCAGGAATGCTTTATTGCAAGGCTTCTACCACACATTCAAAAACCATTGATCCAAGAGAAGGTTGTGTCGTAGCTCGAGGCACTAAAAATTGCAATGGAATTGGAATCATCTCCAGTGGGAGACAATGGAGGAATGGTGCAAGTTTAGATGCAATTGGTTGCATTGACCATTTAACTGGTAGAACTGGAAAAGGAAAGGATAAACATGAGCAAGTCTAGTGTACAAAATGTAGGACTAAATGCCACCACAAGACTAATTCCCATCATTCACGCAGTATTTGGAGACAAGAGAACCAAATCCATTACTGGGAGGAGGATATTGTGAGATATGTAAGAAATAGGGCCATCCCCCAATTGAGTGTCCATTACTACAAAAGTATCATATTACACCAAGGAACTTGTTTTGCAATTTTTGCAAGTTTGTAGGACATGAAGAGAAGGATTTTCATGCATTCGACTTAATGTGGTAGTGCATATCAGATATGTATAGGATTCAAGAGGAGAATGTTGCAGTAGAAGCGGGGGGTTCGCAATATAACAATAAAAGAGGTTTCAATCAAGGGAACAAAGGAAACTTTGTCATAGGATGAGGTAGAGGTGGAAGAGGACCAATTATATGTTATAATTGTAATCAACCTAGACACTTGGCTTGGGACTATCATAATATGTGTACAACATGCACATATTGCAGAGCATTAGATCATGCGATAGAAGATTGTCTTCAACTAGTTGTGAAATGGTAGGCCAAAGGAAACCATAATCTAAATCTAAATTAGAATATGCATAAGATATCAGCCAAAAAACTCAATGAAGGACAAAGAGTATGAGTTGTTACGCATAGAGGATCTAGAACAAGGGATGATATGATGAATTAAGGAAGGAAGATTGAGCAGTGGGTAAGGAATTCATTAGGGCCTATGCTAGCCTTTGATCCTCAATGAGAGAGGGAGGCATATCAGAGATCAAGAAAATAAGTACTTAGAGTGGATTGGGGATCATCAACATCAATTGTGCCTCATGTAGAATATCGCGTTGTGCCATAGAAATCGACCGAAAAGGTAAGCATACTAACATAATTCCTAAAAGGTTGTGTAGAGCTAATGAAGGATGGAATTTCACTGAGCACACTATATGAAATGATTTATCATTGCACACGAGGTAGGGAGACTCCCATCACACAAGGATGGTAAATCAAGTAGTGCGCAGGAAGAGAACCAATGGAGAATTCATATTTAGTGCACATATTGGAGAGTATGATGTGGATAATTTTATCTTGGACTTAGGGTATGATGTGAATGTTTTACCTAAGAAGACATGGGAGATGATGGGAAAAATCAATTTAGTGTGGTCTCTTATTCAGTTAAGGCTTGTGAATCAACACAAAATAGTACCAATTGGTCATTTGGCACAAGTACATGTGAACATATATGAGGTGCGTAGCATGGTAGACTTTGAAGTTATTGAGATCGTGGACAACAGTCAACCATACCATCACTGATGAGACTAGAATGGGAGTTTGATAACTAGAAAATCATCAATTTGAATAGAAGGGAGATGATATTTGAAGTTGGATATTTGAAAGTTACCGCACCCTTGGACCCATCAAAAGGAAAGAGATACATAGAGCCAACAAGAGGGAATGACGCTGACAATTATATAACATGATTGCGCGGATGGAGGATTATGTCAACCCAAAAATAGATGGTGTGCTAAGTTGCCAAAGTATTAATTCATGTGCATCAGATTTTGAAGAAGGTCTAGAAAATTGGCAACAAAGAATGCATGAAGTGTCAACTTGACAATGTGCACACATCACTCGATCCTTGCGATGGATTGGAACATAGCTATGTGATCCATCCAGGTATGATGGATTAAATAATATAAGCATATTTGTAAAGGCATTTGAATTGCAGGTACTTGAACAAAAAAAATTGTTAGAACTATATGTTGTATTAAAGGTGACTCTAGCTAGATGGTGGGATGCATACATAGAGGAAATGAAATATTGGTCACAATGCAACATATTATTGAAAATAAGGTTTGGTACTGATAAAGAAAAGATTGTGCAGAAGTACACATGAGAGAGTGATCCAGCGGGTCATGTTGAATAGTGCAAGGATTTATGGAGTTCAGTACTGGAAACATAATGGATGCACATATTTATGCATACACTAGACACAATTCCTAAGAACTAGTATTTTGAATTCAAATTGCACGGGGAGACAACTAAATGGGAAGAACTGGTCCAAAGGTTAAAAATCACTTTTACGTTTGAACATTAATCCCCATCAATATATGTAGCGCTACATGTTATTCGAACTAAGATCTTCTAAAAGAAGGGACGATGGAGGTGGTACCAGTATGCAGTACGCACAAATCCAAGATGATTGTCCATGAGATATAGGAGTGCTATAATGTAGGTAGGGAGGAGCATGATGAAGAGGATACTATAAATGTACAATTACTTGAAAAATAAGGAGAGCAATTCATATAAGGGCCATATCTTGAATATGTCACATAAACATAGCCTATAAAGAGGTGGAAGGTAAACATTGGGATGACAAAGAATCCCAAGTTTGTGCAAATAGGATATTATTGGAATGATGAGACAGTTGAGAAGATTTCATACTTACTGTGAGAATATCATGACCTATTCTTAATGACATGTTTAGATATGGAAGGAATAGCAGGATACTTAGGCGAGATGAAGATCCCACTGAAACTAGGAGCTAAGCTAGTGTGCCAGAGACCTTACGAGTTAAATTAGAGGTACAAGGAGAAGGTGAAGGTTGAAATAGACAAGATGTTGGATGCAAGAATCATAAAAACTGGTAGAAGAATATGAGTGGGTTAGTCCAATGGTGGTGTGGGACAAGAAGACAGGAGGAATCAGGACCTGTGTGGATCTAAGGAAGATGAATGAATTGTGCTTACATGGCCCATTCCCAACACCATTCATAGATGAGGTACTAGAGAATGTAGGAGGCTAGGAAACTTAGTCTTCATAGATGGATTCTCGGGGTACCACTAGATAAGAATTGCATAGGAGGATAGACACAAGACCACTTTTGCGATGGAATGGGGGAGTTATTAGTATACAGTTATGCCATTTGGAATAAAAAATTCCCGTCAAGTGTTTTCCAGAGTAGTGGTCGCAACATTCAAGTAGTTCATCCATAAGTTCCTAGAAGTCCACTTGGATGACTCGACGGTGTTCAATCTACTGAAGGATCATATAGAACTCCTCAGGCTCAAGTTGGATCAGTGTAGACAATGTCAAATTACATTGAACTTTAAGAAGTGTATCTTTTTCACACCATTTGGAATTTTGTTGGGAAATGTAGTGTTCTAATAGGGACTATTAGTATATCCAGCCAAGATCATATTAATTCTGGATTTAGAACCTCCCACATCAGTCAAAAATTTGAGGGAAACATTGGTTCATACAAGTTATTACAAGAAATTTATCAAAGGATATGTGCAGATCACAACACCAATTGAAAAGTTACTGAAGAAGAAAGAAAAGTTTCAATGGAACCAGGAATGTCAGAAGGGGTTGGACACCTTGAAATAGAAATGGGTAACCACACCGATTTTGATCTTTATAGATTGGGACAAATATTTCCATGTACATGTAGATGCATCATCTATAGTGTTGGGTGCAGTACTATCCCAACCAGGGGAAGGAGACATAGATTACCCAATTTCTTTTGCAATCAAGAAGTTGTCTATAGCAAAGAAGAACTATACAACCATAGAATGGGAAGGATTGGAAATGGTCTATGCAATACATAAATTCAAAAATTATCTATTGGGGTCTCACTTTAAGATGTATACAAACCATTATGCATTAAATTACTTAGTCAACAAGCCATTGTTGGGGGGGGGATATGAAGGTGGATACTATTATTTCAGGAATATGACTTTGAGGTTGTAGTGAAACTTGGGAAGCTGAATGCAGGACCAAACCATCTATCACGCAGATTGTCAGGTGAAGATGCAAGAAATTTAGATGATAACTTCCCAGATACACAACTAATTTTAGTAAGGATAGTGGATGATTACTTCTAGGACATTGTGAAGTTTCTAAGTACAGGCATGGCTCCATCCAAGATGAAAGTAGCACAAAAGAAACAACTGGTAGTGAGAGCAACAGACTATCAGATAATTGCTGGAAATTTATGCAAGTTGGGTGCATATGGAATAGTAAGACGTTGGGTGTTGGAACATGAAATATCAATGATTCTTGAAGAAGTTCATGATGGAATTTCCGGAGGAAATTATGCAGGGAGAGAAATTTCACATAATATTCTGTGCGCAGGGATTTGGTGGCCTACACTTCATAACTATGCGAAGGAGTACTACCATTCATGCAATGTATTCCAATGAGTGGGAAATCCATCTAGGAGGGACACAATGCCTATGAATCCACAGGTTACATTGCAATAATTTGAGAAATGGGCCATAGACTTTGTGGGGCCAATCAACCCACAAGTAAGAAGATCACGGGAAAGGTACATTATCACTGTGACAAAGTATTTGACAAGGTGGTAGAAGAAACACAAGTTACATATTGCACTGCAGAGACTATTGTAGGGTTTCTGTTTGAGAATGTAGTCACAATTTTTGGATGTTTGTTCATATTACTCAATGATCAAGGTACACACTTTATGAACAAGACAATTGTAGCATTGACTGAGGAGTTCCATATTCATCATCAAAAGAGTACCCCATATCACCCTTAGGCCAATGGAATAGTGGAAGATTTTAATAAGATATTAGAGAATGCCTTGACGGATATTTGCAATGTAGGGAGATATGATTGGGACTCAAGATTTCCTGCAATATTATGGGCTTACGGGATGACAAGTAAGAAGCTGAAAGGATAGATACATTTCAAGTTGGTCTATGGGTAGGAAGTATTAATTCCTATGGAGTTCATTCTATATAGCCTACACATTGCAACAATCATTGAACTATCAAACACTGGTGCAATAGAGGAGAGATTGGAACAATTAGTACAGCTTGAGGAAGATTGGTTTGTCGCAGGTTTCCATAAACAGGTTCAGAAAGAAAGAGAGAAGGTTTGGCATGATCAACACATTAAACAAAAGAAGTTCTAGGTAGGATATATGGTACTACTATATGAAATAAAGTTTATACAACATTCGAGAAAGTTTAGAATGCACTAGTTAGGACCCTATGTGATTCAATAGGTAACAGAGACAGGTGTTGCACAGTTGGAAACCTTGAATGGAGAAGTTTTTGAAGGAATGGTGAATGGAAGCCAATAAAATATCTATAGAGACGCTCGACAGTATGCACAGTAATTTGGGATGCACCATAACACATGTATTATAGTATTTGTACCATAGCAGCAAGAAAAACAAGGAAAAACAAATAAATGTAGAAAAAGGAAGAAAATCAAATAAAAATTAGATATAATAAAAACAAAAAGAGTGTTCGAGTACCAAGTCATACGAACTTGCATGAAAGGAATGACCATCACACATCATAATAACATTGTGTCAATTTAAGATACAATACACAGACAAGATAGACTGCAAAGCACACAAATGAAACAACAAATAACTAGTGCGCAATTTGGAAATGACAATACCGTTAAAATAATTAAAGCATGGAAACGACGGTTATGAAGCGAGAGTTACAGGTCATAAACGAGTCATATAAGTCTTAAATGATAAAATCCATCGGAAACCATGACATATTGACAATACGATGGAAAACTCACATGACATATTTGGTAATCAAGATGCAATTAAGTAACAACTCATCAACCACAGTGGTGGATTGGAAAAGTTAGTTAACATGCGATGAGACAAGTACGGTTGGCACAAAAGTAAAAAAATAGAAAAAGATCGTCAAGTGTAAATCATTGTTGCATACAAATGGGAGAAAAACGGAGTAAACCAGAGACAATCCAAGTGCACGGGAGCTGATCTACAACTACTAGAGAACAAACAAAGTGCCAGCTAAGGAACATGTCACCCAAGACGAATGGAACTACCAACAGTTGGAGAACCATCAACAATAATGCGTAAAGAGGAAAAGTGACTAGTGGTGACACCATAGATCGAGGAAGTAGCCAAGGCTTCAAATTAAACTTAACAATACAATTTTCATAGAGATTACCATCCACCAAGGATGGATGACATGACACCAGTCAAAGTACCAGCATAGGGGAAAGATACACTAGAAGTATCACTAGTCCCACCATGGGTGAGTAGGGAAGGAGATATGCTTGGTAAGATTTTCAGTCTCAAGTTCATGGATCATGACATTACCAACGAGAAAAAATTCTTGGATATGGATATGGAAAAATATGTGTGCGCTAAGAGTGTACTAGGTACAGGAGATCTCATCGCTTTTGACATAAATTTTCACGTATATTTGAATGGAGGAGGTAACAGGTTCGGTAGTTATGAATGATCCATTCTAGTAAACGAGGAGGAAAAGGATTAGGATCCCACTAAAAGAGAGGTTTCCCAGAAATTGGCCCCATCTACAATGCCCAAATTGGTTCCCAAGGATTTACCAAGAGGCGTAGGAAAGGAGGAGGATGATATCGAGCTCAAGAAACCCCAATGGATTATCGATAGAGAAGACGATTAAAGGAGGAGGAGACTTAACAAAATTATTTTTCCCAATAGAAATGATTCCTTCTCCATGGGAAACATGACCCCCAATGTCGTCGTCTGGACTTATGTCGATATTATGCAGGAAGAGGCATTCAAGAGGGAGAAGTAAGAAAATATAAGGCTTATTGAAAAGAGGCACACCATAAACTAAATAATGAATAGGAGGAGAAGGTCAGGAAAGTGTTAAAGGAAAAAGAGGAAGTCGATAGCATGGCACAGAATACATAAGAAACCGTATAGAAATTATACAAGGAAGTACTAGAAGGCCCCATAGTACTAGAGGTTACCATGGAAGAAGAAGTGAAGATCATCGGTGAAGTCATTAAGGGATTATCATCAGAAATAGAAGATCTAAAATGACGGAGCATCCCAGGAACACCACTAGAGGTGCACAAAGGCAAGGAAAGAATGGAAATGACAATAGTTGCAAACATTAATAAGATAGAGGGAGAATGCGCAAAACTTTGTGAAGAGAATGCAGAGGTGTGAAAAGAATTGATCGAATACTTGGAGATGAAGGCCATAGAGGCTAAGCTAAGAGAAGTGCAAGAATAAGCACACTAGGAAGCAGAAAGGGAAGCTAAAATGCCACCATTGGAGCATATGTCAGCCATTTTGTCTCAACGGCAGGAACATGTATAAGTTGAGAGAATGAGGGATCAAGAAAATATCCTTCAACAAAGATTGGGACCACTCTAGGAAGAAGCAGTGAGGGTAATTGGAGAATTGGCCACAATACAAGGTAAGGTAAAGAAGGTAGTGATTGAAGTAGAGGACAAAATTACAAACTTGACCATGTATGGGGCATAGGAGATAGCAACAACAAAGGCCACAATCATCAAATTGGTGGAGGTAGAAAAGGATGCATCTCAAAACTTCATGTCATAATGGAAGATCATACAATAGGCTTGAGTGGCTTGAGACGAGCCATAGGTCAATGTTGGGGACATGTTGGAAAAGTAGCTTTGGAAAGATTTTTTCATTTTTGATATAGTTTTTGGGAAAAATACTAAGTATAGAAAAATTGCGTAGAAGAAGAAGGAAATCTAGGGAGCACGTAGATAAGGCACATCTAGGAGGACAATGTGAAGAAGGAAGACAATGCACATACAAAATAATAAAGTCGATAGAGGATAAAGAAAGAGAAGAAAGCAGAAGAATAAACCATGACATAAGGATGACAACCCGACATTCTAGAAATACAAGAACAATAGAAAAGTAACATGCATATTGAAAATTAGAAGAAAGTAGCCAAAATACCAGTTAAATAAGCTGGCCATGCAATGTAATGGGTTTTTGGGAGGAACTAAGTAGGGTTTTAAGCTCTATATTTTGATGTATAAATATGTAATAGGTTGGTAGATTAGGGGTTTTTTCATGTTAATTTTTATTCTATGAGATGTATTGAAGAGTTCCTCCATATGATTAGGCTCTAGAGTTCTTGAATGTAATAGTTTGTTGATGAGAAGAATCAATAAAGGAATTATAATGAAATGATATTGAATCTTTTGTTGTTTGTCTTTTCTATGTCTTCTTATGAATTCTAGTTGTATGCATCGTAGAATAGTTTTTTCTTATGGTTAAATATGGTGCAATGTTCATAATTGTTACAACAATAAAGTATATATAAACTGGAATATTCCAAGAATAGGAATATGAATCATAAGTAAGTTAATATTGAATAGAACAAAGTTACGCACACATGCATAATAAGAAAGAATGAACCAATTGTTTTCCTCTCATTCCCTTACTACTGCAAAGCCTGGTTCTTGCAGTCCCAATAGATACCTCAAGTGAGACTTCATTTGTGCAAGTAGGTGATGCTGAAAGGGCCGGTTTCTAGTGGGTTTTGTTGGTCATAGATAAATCGAACCCAGGGTCTTACAACATGTGAAAAGCGCCAACACATTATATACTTGTGAAACTCTTCTAAATTATATTGGTAGCATGTATTCATATCTTTGACACACTATATTGATGTTTAACCCTACTAATATTGAAGAATTTTTAGTACAAGATAGTGATCTTGAAGCTCGTAAGGGAAAGTATATGTTTGAAGATAAGAAGCCACACAAGTTCGAGAAAAATTCGAAAGGAAAATGTAAGAGTAAGAAATAATCTACAGTGAAGAAAGATAAAGAGAAACTTACATGTACTCAATGTAAAAGGAAGGGACATGAGGAGGAACAACGTTGGAAAATACATCTAGAGTTGTGACCAAAGAAGTTCTAGGATAAGGGGAAACAAAAGACTATTGCAAAAACTCAACAAGATCTGGAATTAGATTTAGGAGATGAATTTAAGATCATGACAATGGGAAGCAAAGGTAGATCTACTACTAATTATAATTCTTTAGTTCAATTTGCTAAATTGGAAAGTTTTCTTGATAAGAAGAAAATAAGTGATCTTTTCCATGTCAGGGTTATAGTGAAGCATACAAATATTGATACTTTGATTGGTAGTGGATCTCAAGTGAATTTAATATCTAAATAAATTGTTAAGAAGTTGGATTTAAAGACCAATCCTCATGTGAAACCATATCCATTAGGTTGGGTGTGTGAGGATGTTAAGTTGCAAGTGAAGAAACAATGTAAAATCAAATTTGCAATTACATCTAAGTTCTTTGATGAGGTTGAGTTAGATGTCGTGCCTCTTGACAGTTGCAACATAGTCTTGGGTAGTCCATATCTATTTGATAGGAAATCCATATTCTATTGTGAAGAGAAAAAATATCACCTTTTTAAGGATTGAATATATCATCAGATCTCACCGAATTAACACTAATATTTCTTTGGTGGGCACAGGATAAATGAAGAGACTTGTAAGTTCTAGTAAATATTTTTTTCTCATGATGGTGAAGAAAAAAGAGGAAGATGCATCAGATTCTTTGTCAGGTTGTGATCCAAATCATAAATAGGAATTGGTAAATATTATTCCTTATATGATGAGCTATTTCAAGAACCGACATGGTTTCCTCCTAAGAGGGAGGTTGAACATGAAATTTATTTTCATCGATATGCTCCTCTTCCTAACATTGGTCTGAAACAAGTCTTTCAATGGGGAGGCAAGCAACATAAATCATTTGACACATTGAAATATAAGATAAGCACAACACCATTTTTGGCTCTGTCATATTTGCAATATCCATTTGATATTAAAACCGATGTGAGTGGATATTCCATGGGAGCAATCTTGATGCAACGGGGTAAACCTATTTGTTACCATTATGTTACTTTTACTCAAGAAGTATTTAACTATCCAACATATGACAGGGAATTGTATGCATTGGTACAAAGTGTTAAAAATGGAAGCATTACTTAATGGGGAAGGAGAAAATCATTCATACATATCATCATCCATTATAATATTTTCAGTCACATACCAAGCTACAATAGTCATGACATTTCAAGTGGATGGGTTTCTTACAGTAGTTTCATTTGGTTATTAAGTATAAGAAAGGTATTCATAATAAGTTTGCAGATATGTTATCAAGACCAGTGATTAATTAATCTATAATATTGAAGCATAATTCTTTATCTCGTGAAATTTATGTTGAGCAATATGCTAGAGATGATGATTTTAAAGATGTATATATAGGTCTAACTCATGGAAATCAAAAATTGGATCATCATGTGCATGATAATTTATTATATCATCTTGGAAAACTTTGTATACCCAAAGATGAAAGAGAGTGTAATCAGATATGCACATACATCTCTTATTTATGGTCACTTCAGGGTAAGTAAGAAAATAGCATAATTGTAAAGATATTGTTATTGGCATCGAATGAATGAGAAAATTTATAAGTATGTAAAAGGGTGTGTATTGTGTTCCCTAAGTAAGCCTAGCAATAGAAATTTGGGATTATATATGCCACTTCCAGTACCTTCTCATCCAAGGGAAAGTGTGTCCATGGATTTCATAGGGGGTTTACCAATGTCCAGAATAGGTCATGATTACTTATATGTCATGGTAGACAAGTTCAGTAATATGTGTATCTTAATTCCATGCAAGAAACAGGTCACAATTGAACATACAACATAATTTTTATTTTTTAATGTTTAGGTTCATTTTGGGTTGCCTACATCTATTATATCAAATCAGGACTCTCGCTTCTTGGGATAGTTTTGGTCTCATTTATGGGAGCTAATGGAAACTAAGTTAAATAAGAGCACAACTTTCCATCTGCAGACAGATGGATAGACAAAGGTGGTGAACATGACAGTGGTACATTTTTTATGAGGATACTGCAATAAACATCCTGAGTTATGGGATGAAAAGTTTCACTATTTACAACATGACTATAATTGTGCCATGCATTCTTCTACTCAAAGAACTCCTTTTGAAGTATGTTTGGGATGCTTTCCTAAATCACCTATGGAATTTTATTTCGGAAAATAAAATAAAGAGGATGGAAAGGATGATATAGATAAATTTGAAAGGTTCATTCAAATGATCCAATAGGTACATCAGGTAGTACATGAACAATTGGATAAAATCCAAGCCAAATACAAGGCGAGGCATGACAAGAATCGGGTTGATCAACAATTCCAAATAAGTGATCAAGTATCGTTACATATTGGCAAGGATAGAATGAAGGGTGAAGGTAAAAATCCCAGGCCAATCTAATATGGTCCATTTAAGATTTTGGAAAAGATTTGTACTGATGCCTTTCATTTAGATCTACCACCTTATATGCAAATGTATTCAGTGGTGAATTTTGAGAATTTGAAGCTTTATGAGCCTCTTATGATTATGGATGAATATGAATGTGTTCAAGTTTTGAAAATTGATGATTTTTCTCCAGAGTACTTAGATGAACTACATGAAGTTGTTATCCTTGACAGAAGGATCATGACTTCACATCGAGGTGATGTGGAATATCTTCAAGTTAGTATTAAAGGTGTAAAACCAAGCAAATAAAAGTGGATTGAGATCGGGAAGGTGAGGTAGCTTTACTCTCACTTATTTATTGAGTAATAAATACTTTTGGTGGTCCAAAAGGATTCCAATGGGGAGGAATGATCCAAGTGGATCTGAAAATGCTTGAAATTTGATCATCTCAAATTCTCTAAAAAATGACTTCATTAAGTAGATATCAACAATATCTTTCAAACGATACAAGAATTGCCTTAAACAGAGTTCATATGAAAACATTATGACTCTTCAAAAAAAAATTTAAACAGGGTCAAAGGTCAAAGGGGAGTGACATGTGGCACAACTGACAAGGTAACATGTGGCATATCCATACAGGTCGTACGGATAAGTCATCAAATTCTTACGGGTGATCGATTAGTGACTTGGACCAACCCGTTTTGGACATCTGGCATGACTGTATAGGCACATGTGGACTAATGAGGGACCGCCACGTGGTAGTCTCCCATTGATCTAATATGGCTAAGGTTGAATAAAAATATTTGTTGACCCTGGAGGATTGAACTTGGGTCTCTCGCATAATACCCCAATGACTTACCATTATGCCCATAGAAAGTGATTTAACTATATATGGTTTCATTTTTATTTAAGTTTGTTTAAAGGATTAATCGACAGAAAAAGAGTTGAGGGATAAGCCCTTGGCTCATGGTATATACGTATCCAATGTAACCATATCCCAAATCTTGTGGGGTGCTAAAAAACTATGCCACCGAAATAACAAACTATTGTTGGATTACTGAGAGGAGGGGTTAATTAGTAATAGCGTAATTATAATCCTTTTTCTTCAAATATTATATCAATGTAGAATTATTATCCAATAATGAGCAGTAATAAATAAACAATCACACACATACACAGTACACCAGTGTTTTACGTGGAAACCCAAATCGGGAGAAAACCACAGAATGCTTTTTCTTATATGTCTTGAAGAATT
>ML814601.1:82174-93134 GCA_009831015.1 Picea engelmannii
CAACCTCCTTTTACCCCACTTAAATGTTCAAGTACAAGATGATTCAAAATGAAAATGTCTCCTTGGTATATATAGGAGACTAGGAGGTATAATTACAACTAATGGCCTAAATCCGATATAAATAAAATAACATTACTAATATATTATGCCCCAATTAAGGGGTAATGAGCCAATATTAGGGCTTAACAAGTTAGATGATTGGTTGATCATAAGTTATAGGTTTATGTGACAGTGGTAGTCATAGTTTGATGTGATAGTGGTAGTCATAGGTTTATGTGATAGTGGTAGTCACAGTTTGATGTGACAGTGACAATGATAGGTTGGTTGATGTGACAGTGAAAATGATAGGTTGGTTGATGTTTTGGTGACATTGGTAGTGACAGTATCAGTAGTAGTGATAGTGAGTCTACATTTATATTTCATGGTGGCAGGATGGGGAAAGGAAAGGGGGTTGTAGCCTCCTTCTAGTTGGTGTCAGAGAACTTGGGAAGTTTGAGATTCCTTCAAGTTGGTTCCTGTAAATCATGGATTCATAGACTCCTTTTGGTTGGTGTCGGATAACTCAGGGAGTTGGTGCTTCCTTCAGGTTGGTTCCTTTAAATCAGGGGGTCGGTGCCTCCTTCCAGTTGGTGCTGAAGAATTTGTAAGTTGGTTCTTCCTATGAATGTATTCCTGATATGCATAAGAAATAATTATGTGGTATTCTCCCATTTGGGTTTCCACGTAAATTATGGTGTATTGTGCATGTGTTTATTTGATGTGATGATATTTCTTATGGTTGTATGTTCATTGTATATTGAATACAATCGTAAATGATATATTGCTAATAAATTTGAAGTTTAGATATTATGACTGAAAGTGGTAAAAGGTGATCATACTAATTCACCCCTCCCCTCTCAGTATTCCAACAATTGGTATTAGAGAGAGGTTCTTCAAGAAATGATTTTAACCACTGGAAGGTAGATCATGGATTTCATTGCTAATGGATATGTAGCTAATGGAATATCATGGTTTGATGGTCATATTGGTATGAAGTATGAGGTGTGTAACAAAAATATGAAAGTATTTTTACAAGAACAAAGGTATGATGTTTGGTACTCAGTTGTTATAGGATACACCATTTCAAATAAACCAATGATTGCATCCAATAAGGAATTGAAAAGAAACAACAAAATGGAAATGTATTTCATCTTGGAAGGATTATGTGATTTAGTAAAAGATAAAGTGGGACAATTTTCATCAGCCAAAAAACTTTGGGATAAGCTACATAATTTATAATTCATGGAATCCCATTCTACTGCAAAGCCAAAACATTCCAATAAGAATAAAGAAGATGAAGAAGATGTTGAGTTAGTATGGGAATAAAGAATCTCATCGGATCATCAAACAGATTCAGAAGAAGAACACTTTGAGAGACACCTAACTAGTTCTTTAGACAAGCTGGTCAAACAAAGAGAGAAAAACAAGTCACTCGAGGAAGAATTGATAAATTAAAAAAAGGATCCTCAAAATCCCAGGTCTGAAGAAGTCCAACAGGTGATTACAAACCTAAAAATACAAGTAGAAGAAGCCAAAATGATTGATGAAGCACACAAAAGTCAGTTGGAAGAAAAACAATTTTTCGAAGAAGAAATAGTAGCACAAAGAAAGGAAGTAGAGAAGAGATAAAATATTTTGACTAGCGATCTCAAGGAAATATCCGAGGACTTAAATAAAATTGAAGCATAATTCAGTTAACAGGAAAGAAGACTTGAAGAAGAAATTGTCTCCTTGAATACCCAACTTGAAAAAGAAAAGAGAAAGGAAGAATTCATGAATATATAGATGATGAAGAAAGAAGAAGAATGTGAGAATCTTGAAGAATAAGTTGTTACATTAAGAGTTAAATTTGTCAAGCTCAACAAGAAAACTAAAGAGAGAGAAAGCTCCACATCATCAATAAAGAAAGATGAAGATAAATGTTATAGGTTGCTAGAAACAAATAATGAATATAAGACTAAGAGTTATGAATAATTCATCAAAGGCCCTACTGAGAAGGAAGAATGTGATCCCTCAAAGAAGAACATTCCAGAAATGAAAAAAACTCAAGAAGAATATTACAGAAGAGATGGATATCAAAAAAGACCATCCACTTTCAGGTATCAAAGAAGCTTCAATCATTGTGAAGGAAACAACAGAAGAGAAAATCTTGATAATCCAAGGCATGAATTTAAAAGAACTACATCACAAAGAAGATTATTCACTCCCAGGTATGAAATTTTATTTTATGGTCATTGTTTTATTTGTATCAACTTTGGACATAAATATGCAGATTGTAGAGCTTATGGAGGAAATGGTCAAGCAAGAAAATTATATGTGAATCCAGATAATATTGAATGTTACAAATTCCATAACTATGGACATATAGCTCATTATTGTAGAAGCATGATGGATACTTCTATGAAAGATAACATTGATATCATATATAAGAAGGTTTGGAAAAGAAAACAAGAACAGGTAAAGGAAGAACAAATGAATGAAGAACACCCATAATTCATACTCTAAGGATTGGAAATTGTATGAGATCAGGAGAAATCTATAGGAAAAAAGGAAGATGTCGGTTACAGGGAGGTTTGGAGAAGAAATGAAAATAAAAAAGAAAAGGTGAATGAAGACCAGGTCCCATAGATCGTACTCACAGGATTTGCAGTAGTGCAATATTATGATGAATCCACAAGAAAATCGGAAGAGGTTGAAATTCAAAAAGAGGATGACGATGAATCCGCAAACGAAGAGGAAGATTACTTTGCATTAGTGTGGGTATTTTTTTGATCCATCTGGATTGGAGACTCCTAGTAAATATGAATATTGAAGTGGGGGAGTCTAAGTAGCAGCTCTACATATCAAAGAACTATCTTTTGAGCAGTATGAAGTGTTTGCAGTTTTTGGACATGCAGTTTCAAAGTGGTAGAGATTCATTGTATAGAGCATTCCAGGCATGCTTTCATACATGGACATATTCAATACATATTTTTGTAGACAAGTAGATTCTGATTTGAAAATTTGAGAAGACATCTTGAGAAGCTAGAATATGTTGTAATCAACATATGGGTCAACATTGTATGCAGTTGAGTAGAAAATTCATGGGCATTTTATGACATATGGACATATATGGATTCATGAGAACTTTGAAAGTTATAAATAGATACATGAGAGTTGATAAAAGAATAGTAAAAATTGGAATCAGTGGACAAGTGGAATCAGGAAGGAAAGCAATAAAAGACATAGCAGAAGCTATATTGTTAGAAGAAGGTATGATCATTGGTGTGAACTTGACAATTCATGAATAATTGAAGTCAGGTAACTGTGAATGTTTTTTATATACGTCAGTGAATTACAAGAGGAATCACCAATGGACAAAGAACATCAGAAGAGAGTAAAGAAAAAATATATTGGAAATCCCACATTGATCTACACGACATATTGTAGAAAATTCAAGGAAGATAAATTGTCATAGAATGATATCAAAATCATGAAGATATGGGGATCGCATGAAGTCAATGAAATAATATTCATATAAGATATATCAATAGGGAGAGTTACCCTTTTACCCATGATGTCAAAGGGGGATAAAGAGAAATATTAGAAGCATGAAAACATGGGGAGAAGCCCCAAGGGGAGATACCATTTTCCATTAATGTAAAAGGTGAAGAGAAATATGAGGAGAGAAACATCAGAGGAGAATTAATCACATGTGGCGTATGAGTGTTTCCATCAATTCCAAAGGGGGATATTGTTGGACAGTTGGTTGTCATTGATTTTGTTGGACATTTGGTTGTCATTGATGTCAACAAAAAATGGTTTTCATTGATGTCAACATATGTTATGGGTGTATTTAGAGAAGTCTCCAAGGTGGTCCCCTTATGGCGTAGCTCTAAGCATGGCCCTCATGGGAAGACAGTCTGAAGAATTCTACAAGAAACCTATAGGTGTGGTCATGAATCTCGAAGTTGTTTGAGGAATAAGGACATGAAGGACAATGTAAATGAAGGTAACACACTCATTTATGGATAATACTCATCATGTCGCTTCCAAAGGTAGGTGGAACATCACGTAGTTCCTCACGGTAGAGGATTTATGAGGTCATGGAGTTGGAATCCCAAAAGATGGGTTAAGAAGCTCCTAATTGGTTGCAAGTCATTAATGAAAGGGTAAAGTGGTTGTAACAAGAAATTTCAAGAAGCCCTAAAGTTAAGGAAAGAAGTTACTTAGAAAAAGTATCTATAAATCTCAAGAAGTCACTCATAAGGACATTCACACACACATTCTATCGAATATATTGTATGTGAGTAAGTGATTCTTATCTGAGGTAACCAAGGATAACTGAGGCGAAGTTTAGAGGGAAGATGAAGTGAAGAAGGGAGAAATTCCAAGGGAGGATGAATTATTGTGATGATGTGTTCTAAGGTATGTTATTTAAAATATATCTTACCATTTTCACCATATAGTTTTTTCTAGAATGAATTAGATACAAAAAATTGGAGGATATTGAGAAGACATATCAAAGTACTTGTGGTTAACATTTCATCTCCTGGGTTGTCGTAGTTTTGTAGATACACTCTATGGAAGATAGTGTTTTTGGCTAGTCTTGAAACTAGTATCAAATATACGTTTTGGGTAAAAACGACATAACTTCTTCATAGAGGATAAATATTATATAAGACTAATTGTGGTGGAAAGATAACAATTTGTAGTATATTTAGTGCAAGTTTCAAAATCAGATATCAAATATTGAGCTCGGGAAATGATATACAAGTTTTCTCTCCATAATAGGATAAACTTCAAGAAGGTTTTCCATTTTCGCTATAAATTTTGTTCTAAGAAGTTTCAAACCTGGATATTTTGACGGGATGGAAGATTGATCTCAGAGTATTTTTGGTTAAAATTTTAGAACTTTATTTATTACAGGTATGGAGTTATGCTTGTTGACAGTTAAGGTTTGTGACTAATCCAAAAATAGTCCCGTGAGACTAAGCTAAAGTTTGATGAGGATACTATTCTCTTGTTTCTAAATTTGAGGAAGAGATACAGGTCTATAATATTGTGTATCAGGTCAGCTGTGGGATCAAAGGTATTCCTTTTTTTTAGTTTTGAGGCTTATGCTTACGTTGTTATGGTACATTCTTGAGGCATGTCATGGTAGTGATTATGCATGATACACCTTGGTTATGGTATGATACATTGTTAGAGGCACATCTTGGATACTTGGCATATGGTTTGTTGTATGGTATATGAGTGATATGGCACATGTTTGATGGCATCTCTTGGTACATAGTTTATGGATGTTGTGTTAAGCCCTAAATAGTGGCACATTACCCCTTAATTGGGGCATATTACATTAGTAATGTTATTTTATTTATGTTGGCTTGGGTCCATTAGTTGTAATTGTACCTCCTAGTCTCCTATATATACCAAGGAGACCTTTTCATTTGGAATCATCTTGTATTTGGAAATTTATGTGGTGTATAAGGAGGGTTCGCCCTCGAAGAGGATTATTTTATGGAATTCTCTCTTTTTCAAGGCTTTGAGTACTTATTATGAGGTTTTTTTATGCTATTTTGATATTTGGTTCTTAACATTTGGTATCCGAGCTCAAGGTCTTGGGGTTTCACTGCTACATCTAATACACCTTGGAATGTTTTATATATAAAAAATTATGCGATGTTTCAAAATTAACCCCTTGGAAAATATTTAGTAGACGAATCAAGGTACATGTATTTAAATTTTCATCTCTTGAACCATTATACTTTCGGAGATCTAGCCTGTGTAATATATGGTTCTGTAATCATCCTGAATTCAGTCATCACGAATTTTTCACTATAAATTTTTTTTTGTGACGTTTCATACCCTGAAACCTGGAAGATGTTCACATAAATTATCAAGATATTTGATAAAAAGTTCATCTTCTAGTCATATTAACTAGTCTCAAACAGGTATCTAACTAGTCATATTAGCTAGTCTCAAACAGGTGTTCCGGGTAAAAAAATGATATATTCTTCAATGATTATCCAAATTAAGTGAGACCAATTGCATTGGATAGAAGACAATATGTAATAATTCTGATGCAAGTTATAGAATCAAATAATAAATATTGTGCTCTTGGCAAGCTTTACAAGTACGCTTCCTAGAAGGGACAAAAATCAACAAGGTGTGGGGGAGTTACCATAACTTCCACTTGGAACATCCAATTTTGGTTATACCTTTGGCATTGCAGAGAAGACATATCAAAGAAATACAAAATAAAATTTTCAGACCCAGAAGGGACGAAATTTTGGAGATACATTAGAATAAATAGAATCTATGAGAACCACCTCGAAATCAAGGTTCAAAAGTGATACTTCACCAACATGCCACAAAAAAAGGGAAATTATAAACCAAATAATCCTCCAAATAGTCCTACTTAGACTCTTGATGAAGGTGAAGAAATGCACAGGAACATAAATGATTTACAAAAGAAGGCAGTAACAAAATATGAACTACAAGGGATGATGGATTCAGCTGAAGCTAAGTTGGAGGAAATAATTAATACTAAGATGGATGTTTTAAAAAGGGAGATCATGGAAGGACGAAAAATTTCCTAATAGAGAGGCCACCTGAAAGTGAAAATGTATCCGATGAAATTCATGATGAGGACATAAGGAAGATGAATCAATACTAGAGAAAATCCAACTTTTGGTTGAAGACCAACCACTTTCCTAAGATCAATATGAGGAAGTTTGATGGTAAGGATCCAATCACATGGATACTTCAGATGGAGCAGTTCTTTGATCTACATGATGTGTCGCATACACAAAAGTTACAAATTGATTATTTATATTTAGAACCCAATTAATTTGTGTGCTATCGATGGATTTGTTCTCGCAAATCACTTGTCACTTGGACAATTTTCACGGAAGAAATGATAGCACACTATGAGGATACAAGGAGCAATACCTTCTTTGGCAAATTGATAAATCTCAACCAAAAGGGTTCAGTATGTTCCAAATGAGCACCTTATTGATGTATTCATAGGAACTTTAAAGAATAACATTCAACATGAGGTTCTCCTTTAGGAACCCAAATCATTGGAGAATGCATTTAGGGTGGCGAGAAATGTTGAAAGTAAAAATATGGCTATGGCTACTAGAAGGACCACTCCTAACATCTATCAAGAGAATAATGTTCCTTCTTCTAAAACACCTCAACCTACAAGGTTGACACCTCAACAATTGGAGGAAATAAAAGAAACAAGTTTATGCTTTAATTGTGACAACAAGTACAATAAGGGACATAAGTGTGGTGAGAAGAAATTATTCTACATAGATTGTGAAGAGGAAGATGAACAAGAACAAGAACAAGAACCATCTCAAGATGAAAACGTAGAAGATATTTCTTATAAAGAGTTGAATCCCACAATATCATGTAATGCATTGGCTAGAATTAGCAGTCCTCAAACCATCAAGATTGAAGGATATATCAAAAACAAAAAGGTAATAGTACTAATTGATTCTGGTAGTACTGATAATTTCATGCACTATATCTAGCACCAGAGTTTCAAGTAATGATTGCAAATGGAGGAACTATCAATTTCTCGGAAAAATGCCATAAGACCAATCTTACTATGGGGAAATATCTAATGAATAGTCCAAATATTTATATACCTATGGGTGGTGTTTATGTCTTACTTAGAGTCCAATGGTTACAATCATTGGGAACAATGGATTTTAATTTTCAAGAACCTTTCATGAAAGTTTCATTGGAAGGAAAGTAAATTGAGTTAAGGGGTATCATAGGGAAAATATTGGTTAACTCTTCTTCTATACTGTCTGATTTATTGACCTAGGTTTCATGTCTTTCGGGTTTCCAAAAAATCCTCTCAAACTATCGGCCTTCCTAGTGAACCAGAAGGCAACGCAACACACAGAATGCGTTGCATAGTCTCACCCGAGATAGATTTAATGGGTGGTTGCAAGACTCAGGTTTTTATAGACTAGGATTGAGTATGAGATATGAGAACTCGACCATTGAACCATTATTAGAACTAGTAAATGCAACATACTATTATTCATGATTATGCAGTAACTTTAGCAGCTTATTCCCTTAATAGTGTAACCATATTTCCTAGGAAATATAATAACTCATTCATTCATTAAGAAAAACAAATAACTATTGAAAAGAGGATAAAGATATGCATTCATTCATCACATTACACAGATATTACTGTGGTTCACCCCCTCCTGGGCTACATCCACAAATATTTGGCTCTTGGCTCTTTTATTATGATAGTTCTGCATCTACAACGACATGCACTTACAACTCTCCTCAGATGGGTAAGATATATATGAGGCAAACTAGATTGCACCAAGCTCCTCAGCCTGTGATCTAATCCTCAAAATCTACCTTCTCTCATCTCGTATAGCTCAACAACTTACAAAATAGATCATACAACAAAATATTACCTATCGCATCCTCTCATGCGCAAAAACTTGAATACTAACTAAATTCGAACAAATACAAAATATGTGAACCCTCTATAATACCTATGTATCAATATTTATACATATTTGGTTCTTCATCCATTATAATACATTACCAAAACCCTAGCCCTATTGACGTTAGGTCTTCCTCTCGTTTGCGCATGTTGTTCTTCCTTCCAGTTGTCACTTTCCTTGTGCACACTTTCTTGCATGAGCGCGTGTTGTGTTTCCTTCCAGGTGTTGCTTGACTCTCTGCATGCTTTCTTTCCCTACGATCATCCTTCTTTCCACTTTAGCCTGCTGCCAATAGGACCCCAACAATAACACATGGCTCGTCTCGAGCCACCTAATCTTTTTGATCTTCCTCGATATCCTTGTTGATAGTCTGGAACTTTTCCTTGAGCTCTACTGCTTGTGCCTGCACCTGCGTAGTCTTCTCCTTAATTGTGTCCACTACTTGGACTAAAACTTCGTCACTGATCAATCCTACACATTCTGCCTGGGTCTGTGCTATCTGTGTCTTATCTACCATTTCATGTGCCAGGACTTTTGTTACCCGATCCTGTAGTGGTTTCATTTGAGCTTGACGCTCTTGTTTCTGGGTTTGCACTGTGATTAGATCTGCCTACAATCTCTTCATGTTCTGCATCCCTTTGACGCGTTATGTCATTGGTATTGTGTTCTCCCTCTGATTGAGTTCTTGGATTGTTGCATTGATCCTTTCTTCTTCCATGTCCCATTTGTGGATCTGTTGATCCTCCTCCAACCTAGTCCAAAGTTGCATTGCTTTATCAAACAAGTCAGCTATTGTGTTGACCTGCTTCTCTATCTCCTGTAGCTGCGTTGTTGCTTCCTGCTTCCTTTTCTCCTTGACTGTTGGTGGATTGGCTAGTATGAGTTGTTCTCGGAGATCCTTGATCTCCTTCTAGTATTGATCAATTGTCTGTGCAATCCGATAAATCTTTTATGTTGTTGTGATTTCCTCCCTCTACACGGCCTGTGGAATCTTCTCATAAGTTCCTGCAACTTGCTACTCCAATCCTTTCATGTGCTCCCTCTCCTACTGGGACTCATATGTATCCTTCCCATGGACTATTTCCAGTGCATCTCATTTCTTTGTTTCCTTCTTCAATTCGGTTAATCATTTGCGTGCACAAGATTGTACCTCGTGGTTTACGCTTACTTGCAACCTGTGTAGCGCCCCTGATGGTATCCTTGTAAACACAAGTTGTATTTTTCTTAAGTCCTTCAAGGGTGTCCTCCCCACAATTTATTCCATGTGCATCATACTAGGGTTGATGTGGAATTTTACGTGCAATTGTAGTATTGTTTGGACTGACTCTTGTTCTTCCTCTTACACTCTTCCTTCTATCTACAATGTTGGTGGTCTAATTACCCTGTTGCTTTCTTTCTTCCCTTCCCTGATTTGTTTGAGGAGTTGTTGTATATCTTCCAACTCATATTGAATCTCATCCCTATGGTGTGCAACATGGTTGAAGTCCTCAGATAGATAATCATGGACCAGTCTGGCGATCATTTCCCCATCATCATCCATGATCGTATATTCTGGTGGTGTTCATTGTGGTTTTGATTTCTTGTGCACGCTTCATATCTATGTGGTTGGCCTCTTGTTTTCCCCTGCTTCTTGTGGGTTGGGATTTTTTATTGTCTCTTGTGTGAGATCAGTCTATTGATGCTTCTCTTTGGTCGATTGTGTCTTATCCTTATTCCCATTCTAGGTCTGTGTATTCTTTGGCCCTTCGTCTATCTGTGTTGTCTTGCCTTGGCCCGTTCTTGGTCTCTTGGGCTCTTGGATTTTCAAAGGCTGCGTTTCTCCATGATTTGCCTCTTCTTCTACTATTCTTTTCGACATTTCCCGGGTAATGGTTGGGATCCTCCATTCATTGGCCCATTCACTGATGACCATGTCAATATCACCCTTTGTGATGCAATAGCACATTTGTAGCCACTGTTTATCCAGATCCTTTCTTGCCTGTAGCCACATTGTGTTTCATGTGGCCTGGAAATTGGTGATGTCTACATATCGTGTGACATCTTCTGGTGTGATTCTCCACATCTCGGAAATGGATTCTTGTAGGTTGTGTAGGTATCCTTCGAATATGGATCCATTCATCCTCTTATGACTAGCACTCGTCGTTTCCTTTAGAAGTGAATACCTCTTTCCCTAGTTTGGTTTGGGTCTAGTACAAAAAGTTATGTACCTTGGTTCCCTCCAGCCCATAAAGGCTATGAGCGTGATCAACCATGAGTAGTGAAACTCTGTTCCTAGATCCTTCACATCCTTGCAGTCATCCAAGAACACGTTCAAGAGGTATGGAGTGTTACCCATAATTTTGGTTGTCATTGTTAAGGTCCTAACCCGCACATAGGTAGATCAATGTATTTGGATGTAATAAAGGTCAATATTAATAAGACCTTTCAATAAAATAGAATAAGGCGGATGT
>ML814601.1:109081-123987 GCA_009831015.1 Picea engelmannii
TAAGTGTCGCTCTTGAACATGACACCCCCTATTCATCATTTGAAGATGGTTTGGGAAATCCATTTGTCTCTCATTCGATTTGCTACAAGGTCATTCCCTGTGTCGTCTTTGAGTCAATGCTGCCAAATCATTGGTCGTGTCATTCATATGTTCAAGAGAAGTCCATCAAAAACCTATATTGAGTCGACCATCGACTGTTATCCATTCTCTCTGTGTCGGCCTTCCCTGTGTCCAGTCCAATTGCAACATGTTATGTTTCACTTTCAAACTCAGTTACTCATTTCGTGTCATTGATGGGGGATACATCAAGGCCCTCCTGTGATAAGTCTGGTTCCGTCGACTTCAGCTCATTATCCGAGATCAAGACTTAGAAATTGTTTTAGTACCTTGGAGCTTGCATGCCTCAATGGAAAGTTTCCTCGCTTTCGACAGTGGGTTTATATCATTGACTCCTGATCGAAAGATTCCATCGGATGTTCGACATCAACTCATTTATTCACAGTCGATGGATTGTACTATCATACCTTGGGAGTCATTGACATCAATGGTGATTTCCCTCGCACTTGTTAACGGTTTCATCAATGACCGGTAATCAAGTGGTTTCTACCATGTTCGACTTCAACACATGTAATCACATGGTTAGATTCGTACTTTGGGTGACGAAATTGAAGACCCTGGATATTATCTTTGTGATCTAGGTTGCGATGGAGTATGTATACTTTACGACACATAGATCCACTGTGTATGTTTCATGGCTATGTCATCTTGATTTGAAATTTTTTGCATAGATCCACAGTGCATTCAGGTGGCTATGCTATATTTTGATGGCATGGATCCATAGTGTATGATTGGTGGCCATGACCCATGTCTATAGTGTCATCAGTTTGTGATCTGAGTATGGGAATGCCTACCTCAGAATTGTTATACATGATTTTCTACAGATGCTTGGTTGTTCGCAGGTTTCCGATTAGATGTGCTCCTGGTTCTCGACACACACATGCAGCTTACAAAGTCTATCGGCTGTCACTAGTTCCAACCTCATACTTTGGGGGGCATTCTATTACCCATAGTTTTGGTCGTCATGATGATGTATTGATGATGGTGTACTCAGGATCTTCATTAGAACTTTATCCTGAGAAAAGTTACCTTCATCTCTTTCCAGAAATCACAGTTTTGAGGAAGGTTTGCAGGCTACCAATACATTTGCCTGTGAGAATGCATGATTCTCGCAGGCTGCCTTAAGCCAGGGTGCCAGAAGTTCGCACTGTGTCTAACTACTAGGGTGCGAACTCTTTCTAAAGAAGGGAAAAAGATGAATTCTCGAACCTTCTAGAAGGATGAGATGGCATTCGAATGGTTATCTAAGTACTGACTTTCCTGATATTTTGGGATCATTCCTATCCAAGTAACTAATTCATTCTCTCTTATATATTGAGGGGATTCTCATGGAAAAGGTTAGAAGAAAACAAGGTTAAGAAGACATTGGAGAATTAGTGAAAGATTGTATGAAGGATTGATGCTACAGCAGCTAAGAACTCCAGCAAGGTTATCAAAAGTGGTTGATCTTCTTCATGCATGAGCAAGTGTGTGTGTCAGAGCCAAGATCCATCGAAAGGAGGTTTGCAACATCAAGGCTCAGGTTGTAATCCTTGCTTTCTATCAATTTAATACAGTAATATGTCTCTTTCCCATAAAGCTAATGTCACTTTATTGTATAACTCCTTGATCATATGCATAGATTAACTCTTGAATATATTAAGTTGTTTTCACTTCAATTGGTTTGAGTTGTCCTGGTCTTGAGGGCACAAGAACATTAGAGCGAAGATGGAACAACAAAGACCCAAGGAAGTGATCATAAAGTATGTACATGATTCTTACCTTCTAGTTCATTCAATAGTCCAAATCTAGGGAAAGAGTATTATTATGTCCTGCTTTGTTCTAGATCCAGGTGGATCTAGGGAGATCGGTTTGTGTCTGCACTTACGGATTAATCCTAAAACATGGAGCCCATCTCATTGAGGTGTCTTCTGGGCACAACACTACAACTGCAACAACTCCAACTAGGACTTCCTCCCTGCGGAATTTTCTTAGCAGCTTGTAGGCTAATACTTTTGTGCCCAATTGTGTGGCTGCAGTATTGATCCTCTTGATGATGATCCCTATTATCCCCCTGTCGGTGTCGTACTTCTTCTTCATCTCTTATGCTAGTGCTTTCTCCTTGTTTTTTTCATCCATAAACAACGCGAGATCCATTCCCTGAATTGGTAACCCTATTATGTTCGCAATAAGATCAATGAATATGGGGATGGCCTTGTCCATCCATATGTCCCCTCCATGTGTGAATGCTAGCATCTCTTTGATGCATGTTGTTGCATATTGGCCTCTGCCAAAATGTGGTAGGTCCAACTGACCTAAAATTCTCGTTTTCTCCATCCCAGTTGCCCACTGGTATGGCTGATCAATCGGTTCTCTGACCTGCTTTGTGCCCGTAGTCTGTAGAAATACGCTCTTCACAATTTCCAGGAACCTATCTTCATCCGCTACATCATTTTCAGAGTATTTGAGCTTCCCAATATGACCCAATAGCTCTGGACCTACCTATACTTCATCTGGTATGCGCGGTAGAACAATTTTTTTTGCAGATTTCTTGCGAGGTGACCTTGGTATATGTATCTTGTCTTTATTCCACTGTGGTGGCTAGCTCGAAGTTCTAGTGTCTTCCAATTTCTCCTTTGTATGCCATTCCATCCAAGCTGGGACATCTTCAGCCATCTCCCCTGCTGAGTGGTCTGAGATGGTCATTTGAGAATCATCTGGCTCCAATGTTGTTGTCGGATTCCACATTGTGCCATTGAATTTCGGAGCTGCCTCTATATGGTTTGGTTTCATATCCTTTAGGTTTTTTGTTCCCTGGTTTGGTGGATCCTATACTTCCACTAGTATCTCTGGACTTGTGCCCTCCGGTGTTGGTTGTTGGATTTCTTCCAGGATAGGTGTAGGTTTTACCGGTGTTGTGTCTGGAGATTGGATTTCATTGACATTGACAATCTCTGGCAGCTATTGTTCACCTTCTTCCGCCTATCCTCGTGACCTGGTCTGAACTCTGGTTTTCTTGGTAGTCTAGCTTGATTCTTCTTGCTTGGGCAGTGCCATGGCGGTGAATGTCAAGTTTTTGTTGGACTTGAACGGTCTCTATGGTCTCCATGAAATCTCTCTATGTTATTTATCCTTTGTCTCTCTCTGTTTGTTCTCTCTTTTTGGATATACTATTGGCTCCCACGTCTGTGTGTTGTATGGATTTCCCATGAAGCTTGTTGAGGAAGCTTCCTTGGTTATGGGTTTAATGCACCTTTATTACCAGTTCAATGCATCTCCGATGGTTTTGTACTTGCCATTACTCCTGCTTTTCCATCTTTGGTTGGTGGGATTAATGTGATGTCCCATCAGTCCTTGTCATCTTTTAATCCCGCCTAGTGTTGTCTTGTCATACTACTTTTGTTGACTTTCCTTTTCACGCTTGTTTCCCTTTGGATGTGACTGTTATATTTCTCCTCGTTGAGTTTGTGTTTCTAACTTTACGTGGGGTTTCTACCTATGGTGCCCTGCGCCCTCTATGGTTCTTTCCCTTTTGGTTCTTTTTCACTATATATATATATATATATATATATATATATATAAACTGCGCGGTAGGTGGTCGACTATCCTTGTACATCTTCAGTCGGCTCCCATTGATCATCCCTCTAATTTTTGTACCTGATAAATCTATTAACTGTAGAGCTCCTCCATATGTGACAGATTTTACTTCGTATGGTCCTAACCAATGCATTCTGAGATTTTCTAAGTGTTGTAACAAATTGTTTCCATACATCAGTACTAGATCTCCTTTCTTGAATGTTTTCTTCTTGATGTGTCTATTGACAAGCTTTATCTCGTGCTTTCTAAACTTGTTGGTGGAATCCTGCCAAGATTCGTTCTTCCTCCATGGTCAGTAATTGATTCAAGCCACAGACTGTTTTTGGTGGTGGTAAGATAACAATGGCTGTGATCTTTGTAGGATCTACTTGTAAACCGTGTTTGCATACTATATGGCCTAATAGTATCCCAAACGGTGTTTCAAACATACATTTATTTATGTTCAGTGATATATGACATTGTCTGCATCTTTCTATCATTAAGTGTAATACTTCTACATGGATTTTCAATAAACTATAGACTGTCCAATCATCCATATGTACTTCGAGAAACTGGTGGATGAATTCCTTAAACGCAGTAATGACTACTGTGGAAAATATTGTTGGTTCATTCTTTAGTCCAAACGACATGACTGTGTACTGATATGATCTTCATTTTGTCATAAATGTGGTCTTGTATCTGTCTTCTTGTGTTATCTTTATCTGATGGTAGCCTGAGAATCCATCAGTGGATGAGTAAGATTCATGTCCTCCCACATTCTCTAACACAACATCCATGAAAGGTGTAGGGAACAGACCATGTAGGCATGCATCGTTAAAATTCCTCAAGTCGATGCATATCCTTATCCCTCCTTTCTTCTTGTCCTGAACTACCATCCAACTTATCCATTCTGACTGCTGGACCGATTCTATGATGTCGTCTTTGAGCATCTTGTCGATGTCAAATTTGACTTTTTGTTTGTATATGGGGTTCAGTCTATATGGTCAATGTTTGATCGATCTTGCTTATAGTCTGAGTGGTATCTTCATCTCTCCTAATTCTCTGCTATACCCTTCATCTATGTAAAGGTTGTGGGAAACAAGTCATTGTATTCGTGCAACAAATCTATGATGCTTTCTATTGTTTTCTCATTCTAGTAGTCTCCAATGTTGGCCATTTTGGGATGCTCGATTGTCCCAATGTTGAATTTATTTACTTTGATCGGAATGGAAATGACTTTTGATTCTATGGGTAGACCTTCCACGTCTCTTTCACCTTCTTCCTGTTCAATATGAATATCCTGCATATCGTCTTCATCCGGTGCTTCGTCTTGCACATGATAGCATGACAACAGTTCCTTAACTGTCTGTTTATTCCGTTGTTGTTCTTCTCTGATCAATTCTATTTCTGGTTCTTTGATTAATATTACTCCTCTGATTCGTTTAAGCATGACATCTATGTTGGGGTTTTCATGTTCGAATGAAAATGTGATGGTAAAATTATTTTGCAATGTCATCCATGTCACGGTTCCTTTGCGCAACTCCTGGTTTGTATACCATTTCGTTGGTACACCCTCTAGAGTGTGTATGAAGTGATGAGGCCATTCCTCTGGGGGTGTCATTGTCCATATCATTCTACATGCCTCCAAGTGTTCCACTCGTGCCCCAAGTCCATCATACTTATTTTGTTTGTTGTTTTTATGTTCTACGCCAAACCTTATGCATAATAGCCTCTTACATTGGTTCCAATCTGTGATGGTCTCCTTGTGTGCACCCCACCATATTGCAGGTGTGGGATTGAGTGCTAGATCAAGTGCTAATAGCCTCTGTTTCTCTAACACTGTGTCTTCATATTGTGTCAATAATGTTTCCAAATTGTTTATTCCGTGGAAACTGGGTGGTTCTCTGATTTTTTTGCCTACCCATCTTACTGCGCGGTCTATTCTTGCACATCTTCTCATGGATACTTCATGTAGCCTTTGTTGCCAGTTCTCTAAACTGATTTTTGAGTTTGTTTCAAATGAAGTAATGCTCTGCCAACTGATTACCCCATTTACATTTGGGTTTACATAATCCTCATTGCACGCAGTTGTTCTGTACAACTGGTCGATTTCCTCTAGGTCTAGGAAAGTAGGTTCTACAAACCTCTCCCCTTCGGATGGATCTAATGGCACGATGACCCTGTATTCTCCTTAATCAAATGTCATTTTCCTGGTTTTCAAGTTTATTATAGCCTGGTTGTCAAATTCCCAATCCAGGCCAAGCAACGCTGAGTAAGGTGTTGTGTCATCTACTATTTCAATAACTTCAAAATATGCTTTAGTGTGCACTCTGTCGAGATCTATTGTCACTACTTTCAGTCTACCTAATTGTAGGACTCTGTGTTGGTTTTCCAATTTTAATTGAACATGTGAATATCCTAATGTTGGCTTTCCCATGCACTGCCATGTTTTCTTTGGTAATACATTAACTTCAGATCCTAGATCTAGTATAATGTCTCCCATACTAAAATCTCTGATGTTAGCATTCAGTCTGAACTCCCTACTTGTTCTTCTTCTTGTGTGTAGGTTATTAACTATTTTTGGTTCTATCTTTTCTTCCATCTCGCTGGTAAATTTTTCTAGTATGTTTTTCAATATTTTCACAACTAATGGATCACTTAATACCTTTACACATGATTCTCCGATAGATTCTTGACTTCTCTCCTCTACTCAATCCTCTCATGTTCCTACCTATAGCAATGGAACCATTTGTTGGTTAAATATTCTTATATATTGTCTGATATATTGACCCAGGGTTCATGTCTTTCAGGTTTCCAACAAAGCCTCTAAAACTATAGGCCCTCTTGGTGAACCAGAAGGAAACAGACCACGCAAAATGTGCTACGTAGTCTCACCCGAGATAGATTTAATGGGTGGCTGCAAGACTCGGGTGTTTACATCCTAGGATTGGGTATGAGATATGAGAACTTGGCCATTAAACCATTATTACAATTGGTAAATGCAACATACTATTATTCACGATTATGCAATAACTTTAGCAGCTTATTCCCTTAATAGCGCAAGCATATTTCTTAGGCAATATAATAACTCATTCATTCATTAAGAAAAACAAATAACTATTGAAAATAGGATAAAGATATGCATGCATTCATCAAATTACACAGATATTACCATGGTTCACCCCCTCCTAGGCTACGTCCACAAATATTTGGCTCTTGGCTATTTTATTATGATAGTTCTGCATCTAAAGTGTCGTGCGCTTACAACTCTCCTCATATGGGTAAGACCTATATGAGGTGAACTAGATCGCACCAGGATCCTCAGACTGTGATCTAATCCTCAAGATATACCTTCTCTTGTCTCCTCTAGCTCAACAGCTTGCAAAATAACTCATACAATAAAATATTACCTATCGCATCCTCTCATGCATAAAAACCCGAATACTAACTAAATATGAACAACTAAAAAATTTGTGAACCCTCTATAATACCTCAGTATAGGTATTTATACATCTTTGTCTCTTCATCCATTACAATACATTACCAAAACCCTAACCCTATTGACGTTAGATCTTTCTCTTGTGTGCACGTGTTGTTCTTCCTTCCAGTTGTCGCTTTTTCTTGTGCATGCTTTCTTGAATGAGTGAGTGCTTTGTTTCCTTCTAGTTGTTGCTTCATTCTCTGCATGCTTTCTTTCCCCACTATCATCCTTCTTTCCACTTCGGTCTGCTACCAACAGAAACCCAGTAAGGTGATAATCTCTAATGGCATGACAAAATTATTGAAAAGAGGCATCAGGGTGTAATTGTACAACTGTGTTCACTATATGTTCAAACATCTAAGCCATCTATTCCTCTAGATCTCCAAGGGATCATTGATAAGCATTCCAAAGTATTTGAATATATTCCCAGAGGTCTTCCACCCACTCGAAATCATGATCATGTTATACACCTAATTCTTGAGAGTGTTACTCCTAACATTAGACCTTACAGATACACTTATGCCATAAGAGTGAAATTGATCGTATGGTTGAAGAAATGTTAGAGAATTAGATTATTATACATATCCAAAGTTCTTACTCTGCACCAATGGTAATGGTACTCAAGAAAGAGGCCTCATGGCGTATGTGTCCATATTATAGAGAGCTAAACAAGATCAATATTAAATATAAGCTTCCCATTCCCGTCATTGATGAATTATTAGATGAACTACATGGAGAAACATTTTTCACAAAGTTGGATCTTCGTTCAGGGTATCATCATATTAGAATGAAGGAGGCAGATATCCCAAAAATAACATTCTGAACTCATGAAGGCCATTATGAATTTTTTGTAATTTCTTTTGGCCTTACGAATGCACCTTCCACATTCCAAGGGTTGATGAATTCCATTTTCAATCCCTTCCTTCGAAAATTTGTGTTAGTATTTTTTGATGATATACTAATCTATAGAAAGTCTTGGGAGGATCATGTTCGACATGTTGACAAGGTGCTACAACTACTAAAAAATCAACAACTATATGCCAAACCATCCAAATGTTTCTTTGGGGTGAAGGAGGTAGAGTATTTGGGTCATATTGTATCTCAAGAAGGTGTTAAGGTAGACCCTAACAATATTAAGGCCATTATGGACTGGCCGTTTCCCAAAACATTCAAGAATCTTAGAGGATTTTTGGGTTTGATAGGTTACTGCCACAAGTTTTTTTGGAACTATGGAAGAATAGACACACATTTAATGACATTAAATAAGAAGGATTCATTTTCATGGACCCAGAAGCAACTCAGTCTTTTTAACAACTTAAATAGGTGATGGGCAAAGCTCCTATCTTGAACAAAGAGAACATTGATATCATATATAAAAAGGTTTGGAAAAGAAAACAAGAACATGTAAAGAAAGAACAAATGAATGAAGGACACCCATAAGTCATACTCTGAGGATTGGAAATCATACGAGATCATGACAAATCTATAAGAAAAAAGGAAGATGTAAGTTATAGGAAAGTTTGGAGAAGAAATGAAAAACAAGAAGAAAAGGTGAATGAATACCAGGTCCCAGAGATCGTACTCACAGGATTTGCAGTAGTGCAATATTATGATGAATCCACAAGAAAATATGAAGAGGTTAAAATTTATAAAGAGAATGACGATGAATCCGCAGACGAAGAGGAATATTACTTTGCATCAGTGCGGGTATTTTTTTGTTGCATCTGGCTTGGAGACTCCTAGTAAATATAAACATTGAAGAGGGGGAATCTAAGTAGCAGCTCTACATATCAAAGAACTATATTTTGAGCAGTATGAAGTGTTTGTAGTTTTTGGACAGGCAGTTTCAAAGTGGTAGAGATTCATTATATAGAGGATTCTAGGCATGCCTTTAGACAAGGACATATTCAATACATATTTTTGTAGACATGTAGATTCTAATTTGAAAAACTGAGAAGACAACTTGAGAAGCTAGAATATGTTGTAATCAACAGATGGGTCAACATTGTATGTAGTTGAGTAGAAAATTAATGGGTATTTCATGAAATATGGACATATATGGATTCATGAGAACTTTGAAAGTTATAAATAGATACATGAGAGTGGATGAAAGCATAGTAAAAATTGGAATCAGTGGACAAGTGGAATCAGGAAGGAAAGAAATAAAAGACATAGCAGAAGAAGAAGGTATGATCATTGGTGTGAACTTGAAAAGTCATGAAGAATTGAAGTCAAGTAACTTTGAATGTTTTTTATATATGTTAGTGAATTACAAGAGGAATCACCAATGGAAAAAAAAAACCAGAAGAGAGTAAAGAAAACATGTATCGGAAATCCCACATTGATCTACACGAGATATTGTAGAAAATTCAAGGAAGATACATTTTCATAGAAAGATATCAAAAGCATGAAGATATGGGGAGCGCATGAAGTCAATGAAATACCATTCATAGAAGATATATCAATAGGGAGAGTTACCCTTTTATCCATGATGTCAAAGGAGGATAAAGAAAAATACCAGAAGAGAAATATTAGAAGCATCAAAACATGGGGAAAATCCCCAAGGGGAGATATCATTTTCCATTAATGTAAAAGGGGAAGAGAAATATGAGGAGAGAAACATCAGAGGAGCATTAGTCACAGGTGGATTATGAGTGTTTCCATCAATTACAAAGGGGAATATTGTTGGACAGTTGGTTGTCATTGATTTTGTTGGACAATTGGTTTTCATTGATGTCAACAAACAATGGTTGTCATTGATGTCAACAGATGTTATGGGTGTATTTGTAGAAGTCTCCAATGTGGTCCCCTTATGGTGTATCTCTAAGCATGGCCCTCAAGGGAAGATGATTTTAATAATTCTACAAGAAACCTATAGGTGTGGTCATGAATCCCAAAGTTGTTTTAGGAATAAGGACATGAAGGACAATGTAAATGAAGGTAACACACTCATATAGGGATAATACTCATCATGTTGCTTCCAAAGGTAGGTGGAACGCCACGTAGTTCCTCATGATAGAGGAGTTATGAGGTCATGGAGTTGGAATCACCAAAGATGGGTTAAGAAGCCCCTAATTGGTTGCAAGTCATTAATGAAAGGGTAAAGTGGTTGTAATAAGAAATTTCAATAAGCCCTAAAGTTAAGGAAAGAAGTTACTTAGAAAACGTATATATAAACCTCAAGAACTCACACATAAGTACATTCACACACACATTCTATCGAATATATTCTATGTGAGTAAGTGATTCTTATCTGAGGTAACCAAGGATAAATGAGGTGAATTTTAGAGGGAAGATGAAGTGAAGAAGGGAGAAATTCCAAGGGAGGATGAAGTCTTGTGATGATGTGTTCTAAGGTATGTTATTTAAAATATATCTTACCATTTTCACCATAAAGTTTTTTTCTAGAATGAATCAGATACAAAGAATTGGAGGATATTGAGAAGACATATCAAGGTACTTGTGGTAAACATTTCATCTTCTGCGATGTTGTAGTTTTGGAGATGCACTATGTGGAAGATAGTGTTTTTGGCTAGTCCTGAAACTAGTCTCAAATAGACGTTTCGGGTAAAAACGGCATAACTTCTTCATAGAGGATACAGATTATATAAGACTAATTATAGTGGAAAGATAACAATTTGTAGTATCTTTAGTGCAAGTTTCAAAATCAGATATCAAATATTGAGCATGGGAAATGATATACAAGTTTTCTCTCCATAATAGGATAAAATTGAGGAAGGTTTTTGATTTTCTCTATAACTTTTGTTCTAAGAAGTTTCAAACCTTGATATTTTGACGAGATGGAAGATTGATCTCATAGTATTTTTGGTTAAAATTTTAGAACTTTATTCATTACATGTATGGATTTATGCTTGTTGACAGTTAAGGTTTGTGACTAATCCAAAACTAGTCCCGTGAGACTGAGGTAAAGTTTGATGAGGATACTATTATCTTGTTTCTAAATTTGAGGAAGAGATACATGTTTATAATATTGTGTATCAGGTCAGCTGCGAGATCAAAGGTATGCTTATGTTTTAGTTTTGAGCCTTATGCTTACGTTGTTATGGTACATGCTTGAGGCATGTGATGGTAGTGATTATGCATGATACACCTTGGTGATGGTATGATACATTGTTAGAGGCACATATTGGATACTTGGCATATGGTTTTTCATATGGTATATGAGTGATATGACACATGTTTGATGGTATCTCTTGGTACATGGTTTATGGATGTTGTTTTAAGCCCTAAATAGTTGCACATTACCCCTTAATTGGGGCATATTGCATCATTAATATTATTTTGTTTATGTCAGCTTGGGTCCATTAGTTGTAATTGTACCTCCTAGTCTCCTATATATACCAAGAAAACCTTTTCATTTGGAATCATCTTGTATTTGGAAATTTATGTGGTGTATAAGGAGGATTCCCCCTCGAAGAGGCTAATTTTATGGAATTATCTCTTTTTCAAGGCTTTGAGTACTTATTGTGAGGTTTTTTTATGCTATTTTCATATTTGGTTCTTAACATTTGGTGTCAGAGCTCAAGGTCTTGGGGTTTCACTACTAAATCAGATACACCTTGGAATTTATTATATAACTTTTTTTCTGTGATGTTTCAGATGGAATCCCTTGGAAAACGTTTAGTAGACAGATCAATGTACGTCTATTTAAAATTTCATATCCTGAACCATTATACTTTCGGAGATATAGCCTGTGTAATATATGGTTCTCGAATCATCCTGAATTCAATCATCGCGTAATTTTCACTATAAAATTGTTTCTGTGACATTTCATACCCTGAAAACTGGAATATGATCACATAAATTATCAATATATTTGATAAAAATTTCATCTTCTGGGTCATCCTACATTTGTAGATACACCTTGTGTAAGATAGGGTATCTAACTAGTCATATTCACTAGTCTCAAACATGTGTTCCGGGTAAAACAATGATATATTATTCAGTGAGTATCCAAATTAAGTGAGACTAATTGAATTGGATAGAAGATAGTATGTAGTAATTCTGATGCAATTTATAGAATCAACTATCAAATATTGTGCTCTTAGCATGCTTTACAAGTACACTTCCTGGAAGGGACAAAAATCAGCAAGGTGTGGGGGAGTTGCCATAACTTCCACTTGGAACATCCAATTTTGATTAGACCTAGGGCATTGCAGAGGAGACGTATCAGAGAACTACAAAATGAAATTTTCAAACCTGGAAGGGACAAAATTTTGGAGATACATCAGAAGAAATATCATCCATCAGAACCACCTCGAAATCAAGGTTTATAAGCGATACTTCTACAACATGCCACCAAAAAAGGGAACTTATACACCAAACAAACCTCCAAACAGTCCTAATTGGAATCTTGTTGAAGGTGAAAAAATGCATAGGGACATAAATGATTTACAAAAGAAGGCAGTAACAAAATATGAACTACAAGGGATGATGGATTCAACTGAAGCTAACTTGGAGGAAATAATGGATACTAATATTGATGGTTTAAAAAGGGAGATGATGGAAGGATCGGAAAATTTCCTAATAGAGAGGCCACCTGAAAGTGAAAATGTATCCCATGAAATTCATGATGAGGACATAAGGAAGATGAATCAATACTAGAGAAAATCCAACTTTGGGTTGAAGACCAACCACTTTCCTAAGATCGATATGAGGAAGTTTGATGGTAAGGATCCAATCACAAGGATACTTCAGATGCAACAGGTCTTTGATCTATATGATGTGCCACATAAAAAAAAAGGTACAAATTGATTCTTTATATTTAGAACCCAATCAATTTGAGTGTTATCGATGGATTTGTTCTCGCAAATCACTTGTCACTTGGACAATTTTCACAGAAGAAATGATAGCACACTATGAGGATACAATGAGAAATACCTTCTTTAGCCAATTGATAAATCTCAACCAAAAGGGTTCAGTATATTTCAAATGAGCACCTTATTGATGTATTCATAGGAACTTTAAAGAATGGCATTCAACATGAGGTTCTCGTTTAGGAACCCAAATCATTGGAGAATGCGTTCAAGGTGGCGAGAAATGTTGAAAGTAAAAATATGGCTATGGATACTAGAAGGACCACTCCTAACATCTATCGAGAAAATAATGTTCCTTCTTCTAAAACACCTCAACCTACAAGGTTGACACCTCAACAATTGGAGGAAATAAAATAAACAAGTTTATGCTTTAATTGTGACAACAAGTACAATAAGGGACATAAGTGTGGTGAGAAGAAATTATTCTACATAGATTGTGAAGAGGAACAAGAACAAGAACAAGAAAAAAAACCATCTCAAGATGAAAACGTAGAAGAGATTTATTATAAAGAGTTGAATCCCACGATATCATGTAATGCATTGGCTAGAATTAACACTCCTCAAACCCTCAAGATTGAAGGATATATAAAAAAGAAACAGGTAATAGTACTAATTGATTCTGGTAGTACTCATAATTTCATGCACTATATCTAGCACTAGAGTTTCAAGTAATGATTGCAAATGGAGGAATTATCAATTGCTCAGAAAAATTCCATAAGAGAAATATCACTATGGGGGAATATGTAATGAATAGTCCAATTATTTCTATACTTGTGGGTGGTATTGATGTTGTACTTGGAGTCCAATGGTTACAATCATTGGGAACAATGGCTTTTAATTTTCAAGAACCTTTCATGAAATTTTCATTGGAAGGAAAGTAAATTAAGTTAAGGGGTATCATAGGGAAACTGTTGGTTAACTCTTCTTTTATAATGTTAGATTTATTTGTTAGGATATTTAGACACTTAGGAGTTAGTTAAGATCTACTTGGTCTAATATGTCGTTAGGTAAAAGTGTGTTTCTTTAGTATGCATTAGTATGCATTTGTAGTTAGGCAATCCGACGATCACGATATGTTCTCGACATAGAGTGATCCGACGGTTCATACTCTCCTCGATCTTAACGGCCATTGATCCGTGGCTTAACACCTGATTGGTCCATGATCTCTATTTAAAGAGCATGGAGGTTCATTTGCTGATGATCCATTGTGAGAAACTCTCTTGTAAAATCTCTCTGTAATCTTTTTCTTTGCATTAATAAACTGCTCCAAGTGGTCGCGTTGGCTGGGGCCGTGGATGTTTCCCTGTAGGGGTTTTACCACGTGAAAACATTGGTGTGTTGATATTTGATGTGGTTATGTGAGTGGTTACTAAATGTGTTCGTCCTCTGTTGGAATACCTGTGTTGTCGAACATGGTATCAGAGCCTGTTTGAAGACCCGCTCCTGTTGTAGATCGAGATCGTGAAACCGAGTTGCCTCATCTCCATTTTCTGGGCTGAAAGGATTGTTTCATTACGTCTGAATCACGCTTTCCATTCAGGAACACTTTTCGTTTCACTCTAAAAGGTTTCCATTTGCCCAAGATATGGCCATTACAGTCAGAATCCGGAGGTATAAAGTCTGAATACGCATTTTTAAATTTTTGCAAAGTTTGATTTTATTTCGGTTTGTATTTTTTTTTTCGGGCTGCTACTCTTTTAGATATGCATATGCTCTTTGCCCCGCGCCTTGTGCGATCTCAGAAAATCAGAAACAGATAGGAAAAGGTGCATATTCCGGGTAAGCTAACCGAGATCTAACCCTTGTTGTCATCGAGAAGCGAAATTTTTTTTCTTGTGTGAAAAGAGTTTTTTGGAGCGTGCTCTCCAAGGCCGTCAACAACAACAACAACAACAACAACAACAACAACAACAACA
>ML814601.1:132462-144379 GCA_009831015.1 Picea engelmannii
AAATGCCCTCTTCAGTGATTTTAATTAACTTATAGCTCAAAATAGTCAAAATCATGGAAATCGTCGGAATGGAACGAAACCAAAGACAACCTGTGCGGAATGGATCATAATGATGGAATATGATGATAAATTCCAACTGGACCACACAATGCCTCTCAAATACCCTTGTACTTGCTATAACATCCATCTGGCTACTCTGGTCATCATAAGTCTCTGCCCTGTGATGATGTCCCAAAGTGGGGACATTACATACTGGTAGTGACTCAAAACTTTTAAACCATGTGAAAACCAGCCTTAAGAAGAAATTTGAAATGACAGACTTAGGTTTTTTGCACTATTTCCTTGGCCTCCAATTTTTGCAAACTAATGAAGGAATGTTTCTTTCCCGGTCTAAGTATGCTTGTGATCTTCTTCGTCGCTTTCACATGGACGATTGTAAACCATCCCCTTCTCCCTCCCAGTCTGGAGTCAAGATTTCTACCACTTGTACTTCTCTTGAAGTTGATGCCACCCTGTATCGTCAGTTAGTTGGTAGCCTCTTATACTTGACTCATACCCGTCCTGATCTTTCCTTTGTTGTTGGTCTTGTTGCCTGATATATCCAAACACCCCATGAAAGCCATTGGAAAGTAGCTAAAAGGATACTTCGCTATGTTCGTGGTACTGTTTAGTTTGGGATACATTACAGTTCAGGGGGGACTCCCTTATTCATTGGTTTCACTGATTCAGATTGGGCTGGCGACCCTGATGATCGAAATTCTACTGCAGGTTATGTTTTCAGCCTTGGTTCAGGACCTGTCACTTGGGCCTGTAAGAAACAACAGGCTATTGCACTTTCTTCAGCAGAAGCAGAGTACCGAGCAACGATAAATGCAAGTCAGGAAGCCCTATGGCTTCGATAGATCCTTTTAGAGTTTGGATTCCAGAACCAGCATCCGACCAGCCTTTGGTGTGAAAATCAAAGTGCCATCAAGCTCGCCAAAGACCCAGTTCAACATCAGCGTAGAAAACACATCGAGCTACACATGCACTTCATCAGAAAGCTTATTCATGATCAATTTATTGAAGTTCTCTTTTTCCCTACAGAAGATCAAGTTGCAGACATTTTCACAAAGTCTCTTACAGAAGCGAAGTTTTCCAAACTTCGATCTATGTTAGGAGTTCAGGAAGCTGTCATTAAGGGGGGATAGGCTCTAATGCCTCCTTCCTTCTCCTATTGTGTCATTATTGTAAATCCTTCAATCTTATCCCAAGTTGTTCTTAAGGGGGGATGTTAGGATATTTAGACAGTTAGGAGTTAGTTAAGATCTACTTGGTCTAATATGTCATTAGGTAAAAGTGTGTTTCTTTAGTATGCATTAGTATGCATTTGTAGTTAGGCAATCTGACTGTCACGATATGTTCCCGACATAGAGTGATCTGACGGTTCATACTCTCCTCGATCTTAACGGCCATTGATCTCTGGCTTAACACCCGATTGGTCCATGATCTCTATTTAAAGAGCATGGAGGGTCATTTGCTGATGATCAATTGTGAGAAACTCTCTTGTAAAATCTCTCTGTAATCTTTTTCTTTGCATTAATAAACTGCTCCAAGTGGTCGCGTTGGCTGGGACCGTGGATGTTTCCCTGTAGGGGTTTTACCACGTGAAAACATCGGTGTGTTGATCTTTGATCTGGTTATGTGAGTGGTTACTGAAGGTGTTCGTCCTTTGTTGGAATACATGTGTTGTCGAACATTATTTACCCAGGGTTCATGTCTTTTGGGTTTCCAACAAAGCCTCTAAAACTATCGGCTCTCCTGGTGAACCAGAAGGTAACGCAACACACAGAATGCGCTGCGCAGTCTCACCCGAGATAGATTTAATGGGTGGTTGCAAGACTCAGGTTTTTATAGCCTAGGATTGAGTATGAGATATGATAAATCGACCATTGAACCATTATTAGAACCGGTAAATGCAACATACTATTATTCACAATTATGTAGTAACTTTAGCAGCTTATTCCCTTAATAGCGCAACCATATTTCCTAGGCAATATTATAAATCATTCATTCATTAAGAAAAAAAAAAAAATACTGAAAAGAGGATAAATATATGCATGCATTCATCACATTACACACATATTACCGTGGTGCACCCCCTCCTGGACTACGTCCGAAAATATTTGTCTCTTGGCTCTTTTATTATGATAGTTCTGCATCTACATCGGCGTGCGCTTACAACTCTCCTCGGATGGTTAAGATCTATATGAGGCAAACTAGATCGCACCAAGATCCTCAGTCTGTGATATAATCCTCAAGATCTACCTTCTCTCATCTCCTCTAGCTCAACAGATTAAAAAATATCTCATACAACAAAATATTACCTATCGCATCCTCTCATGCGCAAAAACCCGAATACTAACTAAATTCGAACAACTAAAAAATCCGTGAACCCGCTATAATGCCTTAGTATCTATATTTATACATCTTTGGCTCTTCATCCATTACAATACATTACCAAAACCCTAAACATATTGATGTTATGTCTTCCTCTCGTCTATGCATGTTGTTCTTCCTTCCAGCCATCACTTTCCTTGTGCATGCTTTCTTCCATGATCACGTGTTGTGTTTCCTTCCAGTTGTTGCTTCACTCTCTGCACACTTTCTTTCCCCACGATCGTCCTTATTTCCATTCGGCCTACTACCAACCGGCCCCCAACACTAACACATGGCTCATATTGAGCCACCTAATCTTTCTGAGCTTCCTCAATCTCCTTGGTGATTGTTTGGAACTTTTCCTTGAGCTCTGTTGCTTGTGTCTGCACCTGCGCAATCTTATCCTTGATTCTAGCCACTACCTGGATTGCAAATTCATCATTGATCAATCCTACACATTTTTCCTGGGTCTGTGCTATCTGTTTCTTATCTTTCTCTTCTTGTTCCAGGACTTCTTCTACCCGCTCGTGTAGTGGTTCCAGTTGAGCCTGACGCTCTTGTTTCTGGGTTTGCACTATGATTATCTATGCCTGCAATCTCTTCATGTCCTGCATCTCTTTGATGCGTTCTGTGATTGGTATTGTCTTATCCTCTGCTTGAGTTCTTATATCGTTGCACTGATCCTTTCTTCTTCCATGTCCCATTTGTGGACCTGTTGATCCTCCTCCAACCTGGTCCAAAGTTGCACTTCTTTATCAAACAAGTCAGTTTTTGTGCTAACCTGTTGCTCTATCTCCTGCAACTACGTTGTTGCTTCATGCTTCCTTTTCTCCTTGACTATTGGTGGAGTGGTTGGTATGAGTTGTTCTCAAAGATCCTCGATCTCCTTCTGCTATTGATAAATTGCCTACACAATCCGATCAATATTTTATGTTGTTGTGATTTCCTCCCTCTGCACGGCCTGTGGAATATTCTCATAAGTTCCTGCAAATTTCTGATCCAATCCTTTCATGTGCTCCCTCTCCTCCTAGGACTCGGATTTAGCCTTCCCATAGACTATTTCCAGCGTGTCTCATTTATTTGTTGTCTGCTTCAATTCGGTTAAGTCTTTGTGTGTGCGATACTGTACCTCATGGTTTACGCTTACTTGCAACCTATGTAGTGCCCCTGATGGTATCCTTGTTAACAAAAGTTATATTTGTCTTAAGTCCTTCAAGGATCTCTACCCCACAATTTCATCCATGCGCAGCATACTAGGGTTGATGTGGAATGTTACGTGTGGTTGCATTATTGCCTGGACTGACTCTCATTCTTCCTCTTACACTCTTCCTTCTGTTTGTGGTGTTGGTGGTTTGATTCCCCTGTTGCTTTATTTCTTCCCTTCCCCTATTTGTTTGAGGAGTTGTCATATATCTACCAACTCTTGTTGAATCTCATCCCTGTGGTGTGCAACATGGTCGAAGTCCTCGGATAGACAATCCTAGACCAGTCTAGAAATCATTTCCCCATCATCATCTGTGATCATATATTCTGGTGGTGTTCGTTGTGCCTTTGATTTCTTGTGCATGCTTCCTATCTACGTGGTTGGCCTCTTGTTTTCCCCTGTTGCTTGTTGGTTGGGATTTGTTGTTGTCTCTTATGCGAGATCGGCCTGTTTTTGTTGCTCCTTGTCCGACTACATCTTATCCTTCTTCCCCTTATGGGTCTCTATATTCTTTGTCCCTTCGTATGTCTGTGTTATCTTTCCTTGGCCCATTCTTGGTCTCTTGGGCACTTGGATTTCCATAGGTTGCATTTCTCCCTACTCTACCTCTTCTTCTACTGTTCTTTCTGGCACTTCCTAGGTAATGGTTGGGATCCTCCATTCATCAACCCATTCATTTATGACCATGTCAATATTACCCTCTATGATGTATTAGCACATTTGTAGCCATTATTTATCCAGATCCTTCCTTTCTTGTATCCACATTGTGTGTCGTGTGGCTTGGAAATTGGTGATGTATCCATATCGTGGAACAACTTCTAGTGTGATTCTCCACATCTAGGAGATGGATTCTTGTAGGTCACGTAGGTATCCTTCAAATATGGATCTGTTCATCCTCTTGTGACTAGCACTCATCGTCGACTTTAGCAATGAATACCTCTTTCCCTTGTTTGGTTTGGGTCCGGTACAAAAAGTTACATACCTTGGTTCCCTCCATCCCATAAAGGCTATGAGCGTGATCAGCCATGAGTAGTGAAACTATGTTCCTAGATCCTGCGCATCCTTCCAGTCATCCAAGAACAAGTTCAAGAGGTACGGAGCCCAGCTCATTGAGTTGTCTTCTACGCACTGTGTTGCAACTGCAACAACTCCATCTGGGACTTCCTCCCTGCGGCATTTTCTTAGCAGCTTGTAGGCTAAGAATTTCATACCCAATTGTGTGGTTTCAATATTAATCCTCTTGATGATGATCCCTCTTGTCCCCCTTTCAGTGCCGTACTTATTCTTCATCTCTTCTGCTATCACTTTCACCTTGGTTTTGTCATCCAGAAACAATGTGAGATCCATTCCATGAATTGGTAACCCTGTTATGTTCGCAATAAGCTCAATGACTATGGGGATGGGCTTTTCTAGCCATATATCCCCTCCATGTGTGACTTCTAGTAGTTGTTTGACGCACTATGTTGCATACTATCCTTTGCCAAAATGTGGTAGGTCCAACAAACCTAAAATTACCATTTTCTCCAACCTAGTTGCCCACTGGTATGGTTGATCAATCGGTTCTCCGACCTAATTTATGCCCATAGTCTGTAGAAAGAACCTCTTCACAAGTTCCAGGAACCTATATTCATCTGTTACATCATGCTCAAAGTATTTGAGCTTCCCAATATGACCCAATAGCTCTGGTCCTACCTGTACCCCCTCTAGTATGCGTAGTAGAAAATTTTCTATTGCAGGTTTCTTGTGAGGTGACCTTGGTATCTGTATCTTATCTTTGTTCCATTGTGGTGGTGTTCTTGAAGTTCCAGTGGTTTTTGTTTGCTCCTCTATATGCCATTCCGGAAAAGCTGAGACATCTTTAGCCATCTCCCCTGCTGGGTGGTCTGAGATGGTCATTTGAGACTCATCTGGATCCACTGTTGTTGTCGTATTTGGCGTTGTTCCATTGAATTTTTGAGTTGCCTCTGTATTCCCTGGTTGCATCTCCTTCAGGGTTTTTGTTCTCTGGTTCGGTGGATCCTGTACTTCCACTGGTATCTCCGGACTCGTGCCCTCTGGTGTTGGTTGTTGGATTTCTTCTAGGATAGGTGTAGTTTTTACTAGTGTTGTGTCTAGATATGGGATTTCGTCGACATTGATTATCTTTGATGGCTGTTGTTCACCTTCTTCTACCTATCATTGTGATCTGTTTTGAACTCTGGTTTTCTTGGCGATCTAGCTCACTTCTGCTTGCTTGGGTGGTTCCATGGTGGTGAATGTCAACTGTCTGCTGGACTCGAATTGTCTCTATGGTCTCTGTGAACTCTCTATGTGTTCTTTAGCCTCTACCACTCTCTGTCTATTCTCTCTTCATGAATATACTATTGGCTCCTGTGTCCATGTGTTGTATGGCTTTCCCATTAAGCTTGTCGAGGACGCTTCCTTGGTTATGGGTTTAATGCACCTTGATTATCGGTTCAATGCATCTCTAGTGTTTTTGTACTTTCCATTAATCCTACTTTTCTATCTCTATTTGGTGCGATTAATGTGATTTCCCATCAGTCCTTATCGTCTTTTAATTCTACCTAGTGTCGTCTTGTCATACTGCTTTTGTCAAATTTCCTTTTCTCGCTTATTTCCCTTTGGATGTAACCATTGTCTTTCTCCTCTCTGAGTTTGTGTTTATAACTTTGTGTGGACTTTCTACCTCTGGCACCCCACGCCCTCTTTGGGTCTTTCCCTTTTCGTTCTTTTTCACTATATATATATATATATATATATATATTAACTATGCGGTGGGTAGTCGATTGTCCTTATACATATTTAGTCGGCTCCCATTGATCATCGCTCTAAGTTTTTTGCTTGATAAATCTATTAATTGTACATCTCCTCCATCTGTGACATATTTTACTTTGTATGGTCCAAACCAATGCATTCTGAGCTTTCCTGGGTGTTGTAATGATTTGTTTTCATACATCAGTACTAGATGTCCTTCCTTGAACGTTTTCTTATTGATGTGTCTATCATGCCAATATTTATCTCGTGCTTTATGAACTTGTTGGTGGAATCCTACCAAGATTCGGTCTTCCTCCATGGTTAGTAACTGATTCAGTCTCTCCTGTACTGCACCTCGTTCTGTCATTTGTGTAATTGTTGCTACGTGCAAGCTTAGTACTAAAACTTATAATGGCACCAATGCTTCTTGTCCATAAACCAGTTTAAATGGTGTGTGCCCTATCAAATTTTTTCATGTAGTCTTGTATGCCCATAATACAATGGGTACTTTGTGGTCCCATTCATCGTTGTTGACTTTACAGATCTTTGTCAGTGTGTTCTCCAAAATTTTGTTGAAGGCTTCCACTGTGCCATTTTCCCGTGGATGATATAGTGTGCTCTTCTGGTGATGGAATTCAAACTCTTTGGTCATAGCACTGATGGTTCTATTTATTAACTGCGTTCCTTGGTCGCTCATCAAATCTCTTGGGCACCCAAATCTAGTGATTACTTGTTCAAATATAAAATTCATTGTTGTTTATGCGCTGCAATCCTTCACTGGTGTGGCTTCCGACCATATTGTTAGATACTCCATCATGATGATAATGTACCTTGCTTCTGTTCTTTTGGCTGGTGGGTTGATTGGTACCACAAAGTCTATTTCCCACTTGTCAAATGTCTATAATTTCACTTGTGTTCATAATGGCACCTCGTCCTTATTAACTAATGTCGACCTTTATTACATGGAAAATTTATTATTCTACCTATGTGAGGGGTTAGGTCCCTAACAAATACCAATGATGTTAAAAATATTTTTCAAGCTAAACTTAAGGAGAAGCTATGGTACAATCAAGAATTAGAGGGTAAAATAAAATAAAGATATTATAAGGATGTGGTTAACCCTAATCTTGAATATCAAAAGTATCTCTCTGTTTTTCCAAGGCTTGCCTAAATCATTGGGGAATAAAAGAAGAATTTATTATGCATAATGTCGATGATATTAAAAATATTTTTCAAGATAAACTTAAGGAGAAGCTATGGTGTGATCAAGAATTAGAGGGTAAGAGAAAATTAATAATAAAAAAAATTGTAAATGAAAAAGGGGTAATTCCTTATTAATATGTTGTCACTATACAAAACTGTTATATGTCACTGGCATTCCACCTGTTCTGCCAAACTAGTAGAAACCGAAATAGGTGGCCGCATATTATGATTTTAGCCAAAAATGGCATCTGCCACTTTCCCTACCATTTTGTTGGAAACTAGAGAAGGTGGTGGTTGGTAGTGCTGGAAAATCTGTCTGGATAAACTGGACATACTAACAAACTCTGAAAATTAAGACTAGGCAAAAAAATGAACGGAGTACCAGAACCGGTTGACAAGAAAAAAACTCCATCACCATGCCAGTGAGGCTCAAAGAAATGTGAAGAATTAAACATTAGAGGGGTTTTGAGAACAATGTAACCTGCCATCCAGAAAACCATTGTGAAGGATGCCATCACTGGGCTTGAGCACGTAGGGTTGCGAGCAGGCAAGGCACCTCTGGTCTGCTGGTGCGTTCGAAAAGGCATCGTACAACATGTCGATGCAGTTGCTAATTAGGGTGTGTCAATGAAGTTTCTCTGTCATATAACCTCTGATATCAAGAATAAGCTCCAGTGGCTCCGGGTTGAAGAGGTTGGGTGGAGTCTGCTCACAATCCTCAACTGGGTTCAGTGGTGGAATCTCAATGGTGGGGAGTTCCTCCTGAACAATGCAAGTGGCACCATCCATGGTTGTCATTATTCTTGTAGCAACAAAAATGGTGTCGAGGATAATATGGGCATTCGAGACCATGTAGGGGAGGGACTCCAGTGTTAGGATATTTAGACACTTAGGAGTTAGTTAATATCTACTTGGTATAACGTTTCGTTAGGTAAAAGTGTGTTTCTTAGTGTGTTTATTTAGTATGCATTAGTATGCATCTGTAGTTAGGAAATCCGGCGGTCACGATATGTTCCCAACATAGAGTGATCTGACGGTTCATATTCTCCTCGATCTTAACGGCCATTGATCTATGTCTTAACACCCGATTGGTCCATAATATCTATTTAAAGAGCATGGAGGGTCATTTTTTGATGATCGATTGTGAGAAACTCTCTTGTAAAATCTCTCTGTAATGTTTTTCTTTTTCATTAATAAACTGCTCCAAGTGGTCACATTGGTTGGGGTCGTGGATGTTTCCCCATAGGGTTTTTACCATGTCAAAACATCAGTGTGTTGATCTTTGATCTGGTTATGTGAGTGGTTATTGAATGTGTTCTTCCTCTATTGGAATACCTGTGTTTGCTAACATGGTATCAGATCCTGTTTGAAGACTCACTCCTATTGTAGATCAAGATCGTGAAGCCGAGTTGTATTATCTCTATTTCTGTCATTTCCATACATTTCTGAGCTAAGAGGACTATTCCATTGCATCCAGAGCATTCGTTTCAGTGAAGAACACTTTTTGTTTCACTCAAAAATATTTCTTTTTGCCTAAGATATTGTTGGGAGATTGGTTGTTGTCATTGATGTCAACCCTAGTCATTGGTTTTGGACCGCAAGATTGATGAAGGTATTTGAACATGAAGGAGAATACACATGCATATACAAAACAACATGATGTATATTATCCATCCATGGGTGTTGTATCTTCATGTGCATTCTCCTTCATGTCCAAATACCTTCATCAATCTTGCGGTCCAAAACCAATGACTAGGGTTGACATCAATGACAACAACCAATGTTCCAACAATGTCTCCCTTTGTCATTGATGTCAACACAAAACAATGTCCTCATCCAAGGATTGAAAGAGATGACACTGAAGAAGAAAAGTCCAATGAAGAAGAAGAAAATCATGAAGCATAAATTATTCAACAAGAAGATGAGAATCTTAAAAAATTGAATCATGTTAAGATTCAAAATAGAAAGCTCAAAGAAACGCATAGAAAACTAAGAATTGAATTGGGTAGTTGTGAAAAGACATTTGTAAGCTTGAAGAAACAATTAGAAGAATCTAAGAAACTAAGAGAAGAAAAAATTTCCTTGAAAACTCTACTCGAAGAAGAAAGAAGAATAGGAGAAGTAAGGAATATCCAAATGATGAAGAAAGAAGAAGATTGTGAGAAACTTGAACAAGAAGTTGTCTTATTGAGGAAGAGCTTAAGAAACTCTCAAGTGCCAAAAGACTTAACACATCTTGGATGCATGGGTGAAACTTCATACAAAGAAGATGCAAATACCAACAAGAAGGTCAAAGAAAGAGCTACACAGACAATTGATGAGAAGTGGACCAGGATACCAGAAAGAAGGAATGATTACAAAAGAGATGAATATAGAAGAAGACCTCCTACCTTCATGAATCAAAGAAGCTTCAATCAGTATGAAGGAAACTACAGAAGAGTAGATCATGAACCCAGATGGACTACATCACAAAGAAGGACACTTACTCCAAGGTATCAAAATTTATTTCTTGGTCATTGTTATACTTGCAAAAATTTTGGGCATAAGGCAATTAATTGCAGAATCAATGAAAGGAACAAATATGCAAGAAACATGAATGGTGTAAATAGAAGATATGGAAATAATCGTGGATTTTTCAACAGAATTTATAATTCATTTTCCCCATTGATGGACAAAAATATTGTATGCTACAAATGTAATTATCTTGGTCACAAAGCACGAGATTGCATATATATGAATGAATATGTCTCTATGCCAACCATAGTATGGAGAAGGAAAGAGATTCCAAACAACGAAGATTGTCAAATAGCATTAACTACTGAAGAATGCAAAGAAGAAGATGAATGGTACATAGACAGTGGATGTTCTTCACACATGACCATGGATAAGGACAAATTCATCAGCTTGAAGAGAAAGGGTGGCAATGTTGCATTTGGAGATGACTCATCTGCCAAAATACTTGGAGAAGGTGTAGTAGAGCTTGGAAGAAAAAATGTAAAAGAAGAGAATGTCCTATTGGTTGAATACTTGAAGAATAATCTACTCAGTGTTAGTAAAATGTGTGATCAAGGATACACTCTTACATTTGACTCCCGAAAATGTAAAATCACAGAAAATAACTCAGGAAGATTGGTTGCCACTGCAACAAGAAGACCAAACAAAATATACATCCTAGACATGAAGAAGAGAGAGAAGACAGAAGCCACACAAAATGATTCCAAGGAAGAAAAAGTCCCAAAGACCAAAAAGAAGGATGAAGTATTATTGAGTGCCACATGTTCAGGGGGAGAAACCCCAAAGAAGAAGGTTACCTTTTGCCATTAAAATCAGGGGGAGAAGCCATAACCTTTTTCCATTGATGTCAAAGGGGGAGAGAAATTGGGATCATGATGATAGGGGGAGCATGAGTGTTTCCATCAATGACAAAGGGGGATATTGTTGGAAGATTGGTTGTTGTCATTTATGTCAACCCTAGTCATTGGTTTTGGACCGCAAGATTGATGAAGGTATTTGGACATGAAGGAGAATGCACATGCAGATACAACACCCATGGATGGATAGTATACATCATGTTGTTTCTAGTGGTATGTGACACGTCACGTGGATCCTCATGGTTGAGGAGAAATGAATTTTTGAAAATGACAAAGTGAATTGAAGAAGGAAGAACATGTAGACCCTAAAGATAATTAAAGAAAATAATTACAAAATAAGAAAGTGTCAGGTCAGCCCTAATGTTAAAAGGAAGTGACATAAATGGTATAAATAAATATCATTATACATTCATTTGATACACAAGTCTAATTTCATAGGAAATCAAAAGTAAAGAAGGTCGAATTTCAAGGGAGGATGAAGTCTTTTGGTGATGTGTTCTAAGGTATGTTATTTTCAGGTCATCTTACCATTTTGGCTATAACTTTTTTTATAGAATGATTCAAAAGTTGAAATTACTATGGTATTGAGAAGACATATGAAGGTACCTGTGGTAAAAGTTTCAGCTCTTGATTCGCTATAATTATGGAGATACACTTCGTGGAAGATAGGGTTTTTGACCAGTCATGAAGCCAGTTGTAATATACCAGATATAAAAAGTATGCAGAATAGAAATATAATGCTAGAAATGGAAAAATAACAGTAATATAACCAGCATAATCTCCACAATAACACATAAATGATATAAGAACAACAACAGAAATAGCACTTTGATTCAGAAAGCAATGTTCACGGGCCTCTTCGAGGGGGAAACCTCCAGTCGAGTAGCGCTCTGTTACAATAATCTCCAAGATAGGGTTTTCATACCCTCGACCCTTATTTATACTAAATATGTCTATCAAGAGAAGC
>ML814601.1:144429-165043 GCA_009831015.1 Picea engelmannii
CGGGCCTCTTCGAGGGGGAAACCTCCAGTCGAGTAGCGCTCTGTTACAATAATCTCCAAGATAGGGTTTTCATACCCTCGACCCTTATTTATACTAAATATGTCTATCAAGAGAAGCATCTAGAGGAAGATCCTTCTAGAAGCGGAAGCTTCTATTAGGTCTTCTTACATCCAACTTATTCTATTTTATTGAAATGCCTTATTAATATTGACCTTTATTACATCTGAATATATTGCTATACCTATGTGAGGGTTAGGAAACTAACATGTCCGCCCCCTTAAAAACAACCTTGTCCTCAAGGCTTGAGATGTGGAAATTGTTGTAGAATGGTAGTTGGTTCCCAAGTGGCATCTGTTGGAGTTGTATCTTTCCACTGGACTAACACTTCCTTGATGGTTCTCTGACGCAGGCGACGCTCACGTTGGTCCAAAACTGCTTCTAGCTGTAGCCAAATGGATCCTTCTTCAGCTAACTCGGGAAGGTTGGTTTGAATTTGGCACCTAGTTCCAATCACCTTCTTTAAGCATGAAACATGAAAAACAACATGTAGCTTCGAATGACTGGGCAGAGCTATCTGATAGGCGACTTGTCCCACACACTTGAGAACTGTATAAGGATCATAAAATTTAGGCGCTAGCTTCTGACAATGCTTGGCCTTGAGGGAAGTTTGCTTGTATGGTTGCAGTCGCAGAAACACCTGATCCCCTTCTGCAAATTGACGTTCAAAGCGACCTTGAGTTTCTTGTTGCTTCATGCGATTATGTGCCATGACCAAGTTCTCTTTGAGGGTACAAAGAATATCCTCTCGAACTGTAAGTGTTTGGTCAACCGCCTAGACCTTCAAGGTACCCCGTACGTATGAGAGAAATGAAGGTGGCTTCTGTCCATATACCGCTTCAAAAGGAGTCATGCATGTAGTTGTATGGTAGGAAGTGTTGTACCACCATTCATCTAGGGGTAACCATTGATCCCACTGATTTTTATTTTCAGAGGCAAAACACCTCAGATATGTTTCCAAACACTTGTTGACAACTTCCGTTTGACCATCAGTCTGGGGATGATAAGTTGTGTTGAGATGCAATTGGGTTCCCTATAGCTTGAACAGTTCTTGCCAAAAATTGCTTGTGAAAGTTGGGTCACGATCAGAAACAATAGAGCGTGGCATGCCATGAAGCTTGAAGACCTAGTCCATGAAAATTTGAGCCACCGTGGATGCAGTAAATGGGTGTTGAAGAGCACAGAAATGAGCATACTTGGAAAGGTGATCCACAACCACCATTATGACTGATTTATTTTCTGATTTGGGTAAGCCAATAATAAAGTCCATAGGTATATCCTTCCAAGTAGCAAGTGGAATCGAAAGTGGTTGTAGTGTGCCCAAAGATTTGACTATTTCTCCCTTGTTGCATTGACACACATCACATTTAGCGAAAAAATTATGGATGTCATGTTTCATACCATCCTAGAAAAGAGAACGTTTGACCCTATCATAGGTTTTGGTGAACCCGGAGTGCCCCGCTGTGGGTGTAGAATGAAGCTCAGAAAGTACCGTGGATTTAAGCTTTGATTGTTTACTTAAATACAAATGGCCTTTGTATCGAAGCTCATCCTGGAGAAAAGAGTACCCTCGGGGAGCTGGAGCATTGGTCTTCAATTGTTGGATCAGATGCAAACTTTTGGGGTCTTGTAGCCATTCTTGGTGAACATCTTGGAGCCAATTCGATACAATGAAGGAAAGAGAAAAAAGGGATCCTTCTTCTTCATATTTTCGAGACAGTGCTTCTGCCACCACATTGTCTTTTCCTTTCTTGTAAATGATCTCATAATCATATCCAAAGAGATTAGTCACCCATTTTTGTTTCTCCAGGGAGGAAATGCATTGTTCCAGAAAGTACTTGAGGCTTTTATGGTCTGTCTTAATTTGGAAATGTTGCCCCAAGAGATAAGGATGCCACAGATCAACAACATGCAGAATAACCAACATTTATTTTTCATAGATGGGTTTTCCTAGATTCCTTTCAGATAGTTGCTTTCTGGTAAAGGCCAAAGGTTGACCCTCTTGCATAAGGACAAAACTGATTCCTTTCCCTGAGGCATCACATTCCAACACAAAGGTCTTTGTGAAATCAGGAAGGGCCAGAACCAGAGTGGTGCACATGGCCATCTTCAAGGTTTGGAAAGCTTGAGCAGTGGTTCGAGTCCAAGTGAAAGAGTTCTTTTTTAGGAGAGAAGTGAGAGGTGCTGCAATATTTCCATAATTTTTAACAAACTTACGATCATACGCTGTTAAATCTAGAAATCCATGCAAGATTTTGAGATTCTTTGGGTGCGACCAGTCTTGCATAGCTTCAATCTTTTTCGGATCCACCCTGATGCCATCCTTGACAACCATATGACCCAAGTATTCTACTTCTGAGGCACCAAAAGCACATTTAGACTGTTTCAGGAAAAGTTGGTGCTGAGAGAGTAGATGGAGAACTCGATCCACATGAGTAATATGGTCTATCTAGGTTTTGCTATAGATGAGGATATCATCAAAGAAAACTAAGACAAAATGACGAAGAAAGGGACGGAAGACATGATTCATGAGGTTTTGGAAGTGGAGGGGGCATGGATGTGGCAATGAGTTTCTTGGGCAATGCAGCGATGAATAAAGTTATGGGTGCTTCCACTATCAACCAGAATGATGACCTTCCGATGCTTGATGTAACCAATTAACTTGAGGGTTTGGGGGGCGGAGAAGCCAGTGAGAGCATTGAGGGAAATGATCAGTTCCAATTCAGGAGGGTCAGAGGGAGGGGTTATGTCAGTGATTTCAGGTGACTCAAACACAAGGGGAGTTTCAACATCCTCTTCCGAAATATCCTCAGAGATGGCCATAAAAAGATTTTTCTCCTTACACTTATGGCCCAGGAAATATTTTTCATCACAATTATAACAAAGGCCTTTGAGTTGGTGTTCACTCATTTCAGCCCTGGTCAATTTTTGGATCTTTAATGGGGCGGAGGGAGTAGTGGGATTTGCGAGTTTAGGGTGAGGGATAAAGGAGGGTTTACGGTTTTGAGAGGATACAACCTGTTGTGCTTCTTTATCTTTTTTAGTAGCCTCCACCCAAATCAAAGGTAGAGCCATGAGGACATGGGCCCGAATCTCATCCTTGAGGCCACTGATAAAACACTCTCGAAAGAAAGCATCAGTCATGCCCTCTGTTCGAAAATCTAGGCACTCAAAGGCAGCTATGAAGTCTTCTACTGTTCTTGATTGTTTCAACTTTGTCAAACGGCCCAAATGGTTGGTGTCAGTGTCAAAGCGTTCATAAATCTCAGTCACAAATTGGGTCCAAGCAATATACCCTTGACGCGAAGTTTTTCTCCATTGCCACCATTGCCAACGTTCTTGATCTAGATGGAGAACACCATACCGGAGTTTGGCCAAGTCGTCTATAATCTCGTATAAAGAGAAATAATGTTCCATTTGGGTTACCCAACCAGTGGGGTCTGAGCCATCAAATTTGGTCACATCCACCTGCAGAAGGCGTAGGTCACGTTGAAAGTGATGGTGCTGAAAGGTATGGGAATGGGAGGAATGTTCACCTTCAATCTTTGGACTTGCGTCAGAGAAAGGGTCATCTATAGGGATCTTCAATTTGGTGCAGAGTGATGCAAAGACAGATTCAAGATGGGTGGTTAGTTCTTATTTGACTTCCTCCATTGAGGACTACATGATTGTATTTATGGTTGTATTGATGGATGTATCGATGGAGGCAAAAGTGGCACTCAGTTGTTTCACTTCTTTCTGGGTCTCGAGGAAACCATATTGCAAGGTGTTGAAGCAAGCTTCCAGGTCTCGGCTACGGGTATGGGACATGAGGATGGGTGAACTGAAAAGGGGCAGGTGGGGTCTGGTCTGAAGAATACTATAGCGATGAAATCCCCAAATGCTTAACCAGTAAGAAAAGTGTAGTGATTTGGCAACCCGAACACAATTGCGCGGCAACAGATCTTGTCTGTTTTAATTTGTTTATGTTTCTATCCCCCAAGGGTTAGGTATTCAACGCTTCTATAGACAAGGGTTTTCCTTGTGCTATAGCTCTCTGATATACGTGCAGGGTCCAACAATAGTACTCGGAAAAATATCTCAGGGCACTAACTAAGGAGGATAGACCATACCCTTAGCCGTACTACCCGACTACCCAGGTACTAGAGAGTATCTTCCTGAGTGTTGTTCTCAGTGGCACTATAGCAGTCAGGCGGCCGATCGGTTTATCTAAAGAGGGCTTCAGTAAATCTAGGTTGATTCTATACACAGGTGTTTTCTGATGCGATACCACTCGAAGGGGTACCAACAGGGGTTACAAAGGTGGCCAACAGATGTGTGCTTAAGAACCACTTTTATTTCCTGTGTGTATGAATCCCTCAACCACGGGTTTATGCACGTAACAACAGATATTTGTGGCTTAAAGACGTCGAAATACGTCTCTACCCTGAAAAAACAATTCCCACAATTTCTGCCAAGGAAAGTGCTCTGATACCACTTGTAATATACCATATATAAAAAGTATGTAGAATAGAAATATAATGCTAGAAATGGAAAAATAACAGTAATACAACCAGCATAATCTCCACAATAACACATAAATGATATAAGAATAACAACAGAAATAGCACTTTGATTCAGAAATCAATGTTCACGGGCCTCTTCGAGGGGGCAACCTCCAGTCGAGTAGCGCTCTGTTACAATAATCTCCAAGATAGGGTTTTCATACCCTCGACCCTTATTTATACTAAATATGTCTATCAAGAGAAGCATCTAGAGGAAGATATTTCTAGAAGTAGAATCTTCTATTAGGTCTTCTTACATCCACCTTATTCTATTTTATTGAAAGGACTTATTAATATTGACCTTTATTACATCCGAATATATTTCTCTACCTATGTGCGGGTTAGGACCCTAACACTAGTCAATAAACATGTGTTTCGGGTAAAACAATCATAACTTCTTCATATAGAATCCAAATGAAGTGGGACAAATTGAATTGGAAATATTACAGACTGTAGTTTCTTTTGTGCGAGTTTTAGAATCGTTTGTTAAATATTGAGCGCAGGGAATTCTGTACAGGTTCAGTCTCCTGAATAAACCAGAATTGAACAAGGTCTACCATTCTCTCTATAAATTATTTTTGGGGAGGATTCAAGGCGTGAAACTTGGAGAAGTTTCAAAGAATACATTGATTAATATTATCTATAGGATCAGATTATTCCAAGAATTGAAAAATTGCATAAATTGAAGAAGTCTCAGGAAGCATTATTAGGTTCTATGTGATGGTTGGTTGATGGTGATGATTTAATGTAAAGTTTTATTATCTCTCATATATTCTTGGGTGGAAGGAAGGGGAAATGATGGAGAGTTAAACCCTCTCTTGATATTGGAGGATTGTATCTTCCTCTTGGAGGTTTATCCCTCCCTTTTCATTTGGAAGCTATAGCTACCTTTGGAAATCATTACTTCCCTTGAACAATAACTATTGATTATTTCTCATATATTGTGCATGGTGTATTGTGGTGTATTGGTGTAACTCTTATAATATTGTTCATTGATCATTGGATATAATTAAATGGTTTAAGTATAAGTTGAAAAAGGTTTTAAATTGTACTTGATACTGATTCACCCCCCTCTCAGTATCAACAGATATGGCCATTTCAGTCAGATCCAGAGGTATAAAGCATGCATACACATTTTTTTAAAATTTTTGCAAAGTATTATTTTGGTTTTATATTATTTATTTATGGGTTTCTACTCTTTTAGATCTGTGTATTCTCTTTTCCCCATTCCTTGTGCTATCTCGGAAAATTAGAAACAGATAGGAAAAGTTGTGTCTTTTGGGTAAGCTAACTGAGATCTAACTCTTGTTGTCATCGAGAAGCAAATTTTTTTTCTTCTGTGAAAACAATTTTTTTTTACAACAACAACAACCCTAATCCTCTTGCTAAACAATACAATATGTTTTGTTAGACCATTTGGTTAAAATTTGCCTTATTAAGTAAGAGGTCTTGAGTTCAAGTCTCTCTTTTGTTACTTTTTTTGAAAAAGTTCATGCTAAAATTGTAAAGTGTATTTCACTTCAAGTATAAAAGTAAATCACTATAAGTAGTTTTAATATTTTATTTAGAGTTATTTATTTGCATGCAAGTTTTCTTTTATAAAGTAACTTCATTGTAAAAGTGATCCCCACTTATCTTTATAAAAGTGGGTCACTTCATAAAGCAACTTACACCACCACGTGGTCCTTTGGTTATCATTTATGCTATTTTTTAAAAGGGCATAACTCTCACATCCGAAGTCTGTTTTCAGTGCCATTTTTTTCTAAAACCGCCTAACTTTTCGAGATATTTCCATCCATATCATTAGTTTCAGTTTTTAAATCCATATTATCTGCATATTTAATATGGATTCTACAAGTAATCTATTGCCTACCAACACCAACTACTTCCAATGGAAATATCATATGGAGGATTTACTAAGAATTAAAGGATTGCACCGGATTACCTTGGGAAAGGAAACAACACCCATTGATGTTGATAAGAAAATCAAATGGGATAATAGCAATGATGAAGCATGTGGATTAATCAGAATGTCCATCTTTCCTGATTTAAGGTTCCACCTTCAATCCATTGATCAACCCAAAGAATCTTGGGACAAGATTGAATCTGTGTTTGGTAAACATGATATTATTCGAGCACAATAGTTAGAAAATCAAGTACTGACTTTAAGTCTAAATGATTGTTTTTGCATTGAGGACTATCTATCTAAGTTTAAAACACTCGAAACTTTATGTGAAGAATGTAAGACAAATATAGAAGAAGATTGTTGCATCTATCTTATTCTTTCTAATATAGGTAGTCCATATTGTGTGTTTTTATATACCTTTTATGCCATGCAAGAGGCTCTAGGGACAAATTATAAAAAACCCAGTCTTGAGAACTTTTTTGATGCTTTGATTAGAGAGAAAGATAAGCTTGTACAAATTGGAGTGATCAGCACTCCAGGTACCTCCAACAAAGCCTTAGTCATCCATCACAAAGATAAACCCAAGAATCCAAAGAAACAACATCCTCTCCACAACAACAAGCAATATTAGTGTCCCAAACCCACTCAGACAACTTCCGCTTCTAATGGTGACAAAGGAGAAAAATATAAAAGTAAGAAGAATGACAGACATTGCAACTTTTGTGATAAATATGGTCATGATGAGTCCAAATGTTTCAAGAAGATGGCAAATTTAGTAGTAGTGATGAAGAATCACAACATCAGTATTGATTCTACTTCTTCTTATTCTTCTCATGGACATGCACTTTCTGCTTTTGGTTTCTCCTTCAATACAAGTTCTACTTCTTCTTCTGATGAGTGGCTTATTGATTATGGAGCATCTTATCATATGGCTAAGGATAGAGACATATTTTCTACTCTAAATGAATGTAACACCAAGAAAATATTTTTGGGTGATGATAGATCTCTTAGTCTTGAAGGATCTGGAACAGTTCAAGTAGAAAACAGTGATTTCAATGATGTATTATGTGTTCCAAGTCTTTCTTGTAACCTTATATCAGTATATCAAATCACTCATTCAGGTGAAGGTAAAACTGTAGAGTTTTCACCTCACCAAGTTGTAATCAAGGATCTAAAAGATCCTAAGCATGTTATTGTAACTAGAATTGTTGATGATATTACCAAGTTGTACAAGTTTGACAACTTTGGGTCATCATCTTTTTCATCAATTTTTGTTACTCATAGCAATGACTTGAGAAAAATTTGGCATGAGTGGTTTGGTCATATAAACTATCACTCATTGCAACAACTATGTAATCAACAGATGGTGACTTGTCTTCCTCTTGTTTCATGCAAAGATGGTGTTTGTGCCGGTTGTGTTCTTGGAAAACATCATCGGGACAATTTTGACAAGCGTGTCTCTTGGCACGCCTCAGGCCCTTTGCAGCTTGTTCATAGTAATTTGTGTGGTCCACTTTCTTCTCCTTCTTTTTTTGGGTGCAAGTATTTCTTAACTTTCATTGATGATTTTTCCAAACGTACTTGGGTTTACTTCTTAAAACTTAAGAGCGAAGTTTTTGACAATGTTTTGGACTACAAGGCCCTTGTAGAAAAGCAATATAGACATCAAATTCAAAAGTTAAGAGCAAATAATGGAGGTGAATATGTGAACACTAATTTTACAAGTTACTGTAGTACACAGGGCATTCAAATGCAACACATTGTTCCATATACACCACAACAAAATGGTTTTGTTGAGAGAAAGAACCGCACATTAAAATAAATGGCTAATTGTATGATCCAATCTAAGGGATTAAGTATAAAGTATTGGGCGGAAGCAATCATCTGTGCAAATTACATAGTAAATCGCACTCCCACAAAGGCTCTTAAAAATATAACACTGAAAGAAGCTTGGATTAAAATTAAACCAGATGTAAGTCACTTTCATGTATTTTGCAGTATAGCATGGGCTCACATTCCTGATGAGAAAAGGACAGCATTGCATTCTAAAAGTGAGAAGTGTATATTTGTTGGTTATTCTGAAGATATCAAAGGTTATAGAATTCTTCAACCACATTGTAATGAAATTATTATTATAAGAGATGTTAAATTTGATGAAAATCTCTTGGCCTGCGAGCCTAATTCGGTGATTGTGCCTTCTTCAGCCTACGAGCCATCTTCAACATTTGTGCCTTTTTTCTATTCCTATTCTATTTTCTTATTCAGATGATGACAATGAGAATGAAAATACACCTACGCCTTCTCACCTTCCTCCATATGAGTCCTTTGAACCTGAACCAACACCAGCTCCACAACGTCCTAGCTCCACAACGTCCTAGATGGGTTCATTCAACACGAGAAGTAGTTGGTGATCTTGTTGGTGATCCTTCATATCGGCGTCAGACACATTCACATTTCTAGTGAGACTCTTATATTTTGTCTCAAGTTTCAAAGACTCATTATTCAGAGACATTTGCAGAAGCTCCAGGTCATCCAAATTGGGATATAGTAATGAATGAATAGTATTGTTCTTTAATGGACAACGATACTTGGGACCTTGTACCTCTTCCAAAAGGAAGAAAACTTGTTAGATGTAAATGGGTCTATAGAACTAAGTATTCATCATATGGATGTTTTGAAAGACACAAAGCTCGGTTAGTTGCCAAATTATTTTCCCAAGTTGAAGGAATTGACTATAATGAAACCTTTGCCCCTGTAGCCAAAATGAATTCCATCTACCTTGTTATTTCCCTTGTTGTCTCACATAAATGCAAGTTCCATTAGATGGATGTTAAATATGCCTTCTTGAACAGAGATTTGCAAGAAGAAATCTACATGGAACAACCTCCTGGCTATGTCCAGAATGACTCTAGCCTTTTTTGTCGGCTTAACAAATCTCTTTATGGCCTTAAGCAAGCTCCCCGAACTTGGTATGCCAAAATGGACAACTTTCATATTGACACTCGATTATCTAGATTCCATTCTAATCCTAATGTCTATACCAAGAAAGTAGGAAGACACCTCATGATCCTTTTCCTTTATGTTGATGACCTTATCCTTACTGGTAGTGACTCAAAAAATTTAAATAATGTGAAAACCAGCCTTAAGAAAAAATTTGAAATGACAGACTTAGGTTTTTTGCACTATTTCCTTGGCCTCCAAGTTTTGCAAACCAATGAAAGAATTTTTCTTTCCCATTCTAAGTATGCTTGTGACCTTCTTCTTCGCTTTCACATGGATGATTTTAAACCAACCCCTTCTCCCTTCCAATATAGAGTCAATCTTACTGCCACCTATACTTCTCTCGAAGTTGATGCCACCCTATACCATCAGTTAGTTGGTAGCCTCTTATACTTGACTTGTACCCATCCTGATATTTCCTTTGTTGTTGGTCTTGTTGCCTACTATATGCAAACACCCCATGAAAGTCATTGGAAAGAAGCTAAAAGGATACTTTGTTATGTCTGTGGTACACTTCATTTCAGGATACATTACAGTTCAGGGGGGACTCCTTTATTGGTTGGTTTCACTGATTCAGATTGGGCCGACGAACCTGATGATTAGAAGTCTACTGTAGGTTATGTTTTCAGCCTTGGTTCAGGACCTGTCACTTGGGCCTGTAAGAAACAACAGGATATTTCACTTTCTTCAATAGAAGCAGAGAACCGAGCAGTGATAAATGCAAGTCAAGAAGCCTTGTGGCTTTGACAGATCCTTTCAGAGTTTGTATTTCAGCAACAACATCCGACCAGAATTTGGTGTGACAATAAGAGTTCCATCAAGCTCGCCAAAGACCCAGTTAAACATTAGCACAATAAGTGCATCGAGCTACACATGCACTTCATCATAAAACTCATTCATGATCAAGTTATTGAAGTGCTCTTTTTCCTTACAGAAGATCAAGTGGCAGACATTTTCACAAAGTCTCTTAAAGAAGTGAAGTTTTCTAAACTTCGATCTATGTTAGGAGTTCAAGAAGTTTTCATTAAGGGGGGATAGGCTCTAATGCCTCTTTCCTTCTCCTATTGTGTCACTATTGTAAATCCTTCAATCATATCCCAAGTTGTTCTTAAGGGGGGATGTTAGGATATTTAGACACTTATGAGTTAGTTAAGATCTACTTGGTCTAATGTGCCGTTAAGTAAAAGTGGGTTTCTTTAGTATGCATTTTTAGTTATGAAATTTGACGATCACGATATTTTACCGACATAGAGTGATCTGGAGGTTCATATTCTCCTCGATCTTAATGGCCATTGATTTGTGGCTTAACACCTAATTGGTCCATGATCTCTATTTAAAGAGCATGGAGGGTCATTTATCGATGATCGATTTTGTGAAACTCTCTTGTAAAATATCTTTGTAATCTTTTTCTTATGCAATAATAAATTGCTCCAAGTGGCCGTGTTGGTTGGGGACATGGATGTTTCCTTGTAGGGGTTTTACCATGTCAAAACATTGGTGTGTTGATATTTGATTTGTTTATGTGAGTGGTTACTGAAGGTGTCGTCCTCTATTGGAATACCTATGTTGTTGAACATCCAGTGGAACCTAAATTGGTTCCTCCAAGAATTCCTCCTCTACGAAGGCCATTGGAGGCATATGTGGTCGTGTAATTAGTTGAGTCTAGGTGATGGAAAGAGCCCTCTCCAAATTGTGTAGGTGTCTCTGCCTTGCCACATGAATGTACCAGGAAATACCTCGTCCGGGATTTCCTCTCTCTCTTAGCATGGTGGAGCTTGGAGGTCGAAGAAAACTACATATGAGGCTAGAGAGAATCGACTGGACCAAAACCAAGTTCCTGAGCATAGCAAGGAGAAAGAGCACTGAGGAGAAGTGGTGAATGCTATGGCCAATCTGGATAGTTAACTGAGGGGTGGATATGACTGCTTTGCTACCATTTGTACCCAATGTCACCCTCCTACAATTAATCATAAAGGCCTCGATTAATCCCACGCGGGGGACCTTTCTTCCCTTCCTCTACAATATTTTATGGTCATCCTCCATCCAAGAATAGGCATTGGGGTGGTGGTCGCCATATTTATGGAAAGTTTCATGGGGGGGCTGTGTGGTCTCCCTTCGGCTATGTGTCACCCATCCAGGGAAGAAAATTAATATATTATTGTTGGAAAATATGTAACCGATAGCGAATGGCATGAGTACAGGAAGAATGTACCGAGGATTGTTAGCATATTTACAGGTAGCGTATACTTGTCATTGATGGCAAGTACAATAGTGGTGATGGATTGAGTACAACAACGATAATCAGTGGAGCAGTGATAATCGGGGAAGAGCATCAACTGTGTTCATTGGATCTCTTTCTGAATTCCCGATGGCTGTCATATCTGAATGAAGACAAGAAGAGCGCACTGAAGAGGAGGATAGATCTCAAGCGTCAGATCTGAGCGCAGGCTCCGACCATCGTTGGATCAAGGAGAACTTGCACGCTGTTTAAAGTATAACAAGGAAAAAAAGGGGCTCACAAAACTCCGAAAGAAGGAGGACCATCCATCTCAGGGGGTTATGTGGACCGTTGATCTGACTCCCCATCGGAGTTTCGAGGATCGCGTGTTGGAAATGTCAAAGAAACAATGCAACAAGAATCCTGATTTCTCGATATGCAAAATCCCGACGTAATCTGAGCCGTCAAATAAGGATCATATCTGAACTGTCAATCCGACTCCCTGTAGGAGTTTCAAGGATCGCATGTTGGAAATGTCAAAGAAATAATGCAACAGGAATCCCGATTTCTCGATATGTATAATCCCGACGTAATCTGAGCCGTTAAATCAAGATCACATCTGAATCGTTGATCCGACTCCCTGTCGGGGTTTCGAGGATCGAGTGTTGGAGATGTCAAAGAATATTGACATCAAGAATCCCGAAATCGCGATGTGTGAAATCCCGACTGAATCTGAACCTTCAAATCAAGATGTTATCTAGACCGTCGACTCGACTCACGTCAGCAGACCACGTCATCTAGGAACACGTGGCACAATTAGGTAATGACAAGTGTCAGACTGATTCAACATTTCAGGCACATGTAAGTCATGAATCAGAGTGACACGTGGCAGTATTCAACACGTGTCAATCCACGTGTGACGTCAGTAGATGGACACCATGACGGAGTTTCGGGGATCGAGAGTTGGAGATGTAAAAGTTTTTTAACATCAGGAATCACGATTTCGCGATATGTGAAATCACGATTTAATCGCAGCCGTTGAATATGTTAGCACTCTGTAAATTTCCCAGAGGTTAACAAAGAAGGAATCCACAAAGGTAACTTTATCCAACCACTTTTAAAGCTAGGATCTATCCCTTCCAACTTCAGAGAGGGATCTCTCTATATGATTTAGCTTTGTTTTTAAATTATATATTAGGCTAGGTAAATGGGACAAGTAGGTTTTGTTGTAAAAGGGGTTTATAAGTTGGTTGAGACTGTCTACACATCCATTGGGCTATGGGGTCTGTGTTTAATCCACTATGAGATACCACCAGAAACGCTAAAGAAGACTTCCACAGGGCGAGATAATGTGCTCAACTGGATCTTTTAGTATTTAATTGATGGACAGAAGAAAAGACAGGAAAAATAGCTTCGACTAACAAGAAGTTAAGAATTTCTTAATCAAAGATATTAGAAGATAAACATTAAAACCTTTAGAATCGGAAACAGGGTATCAAAGATAAATCCTGCAACATTACACTATTCTTAAAGATTAGTTCCAGAAGACAAAATGATTACAGAGAAAGAAAACATTTAACTGAGAAAATTAACATCACCAGTGAACACACGCAAGAATCCTGTAAAAGTGCCTCCTCTTTATTAATGGCAGATCTTCTTCAAAAATGTTACAGTTTGATAGCGACAGAGTGTGCGAATCAACAACCCCCAATACTTCGAGAGTTGAAGTATTTATAATTCAAATTACAAACGTTCCCGTCATAACTGATCGGGACGTGCTCATTCTATTTTTAGTTTAACTGCTTTAACTAATTAAAAATTGTTTGATGACTCAGTACAACTGCATGCGGAATTTCTGGGGTAGGCCGTTGGTGAAGTGCCCTCGCAACCTCTTCTGACTGGACAGGTGACTGGATAATGAAGGCTCATCTGCTAATCTAGTAGATCACACAGTTCTTCCCATCGGAGATGACTTGGCACTGTGACTTTAAGTAATCTCCGATATACTTCATCCATGTCTGTATATTTGCAAATGTAGGCTTAATGAAGAATACATGTCTAATCTCGTGTTGGATACCAATATCCCACTGCAGGGCATCCATGAATGCTTTGCCTGTGATTCTCCCTTGTACCCCTGCAAACTTAGAACTGTTCTTAGACACTTCAGCTAATCTCTTCTAGTAATCAGGGAGTGTCATTAGCTTGTCATTAATGACCTTCAGACCAGGTAGGCCTTTCTTTTGGAGAGCATCAATCTTGTTGAAGAAATTATGTACTCCCTGATCCATGAATTGAACTTTTTCCTCAAGATGAAGCATTAGACTTCTCTTGGTTAAAACCCTTTTTACCTCAAGTATAGTCTCTGTTCTGTCCTCGATTTTTAGTTCTTCAAGTTCCTCCCTGGTCTTGGAATTCAGGAACCTGATGATCTCATTTGCTTGTGCTGGCATGTCTCCCAGCTCTACTCTGATTTTTTCCACAGCCTCCTTGCTCCTATGGAGCAACTCATTTTGTTCAAACATGATTTGAATCATTGGCCAGATTTCATTGATGGACTTGGTGATATCTGTCCATACAATCTCTTTGACCTCAACCAAAGTTTTCCCTGCCATTGTTTGTTTTTGGAGCTGCTGTAACTCCTTCTTGATTTGCTCATTCACCTGCTTTTCTCTATATAGGCTTGTCTGGAAAGAAGTTTTGAGCTCTTGGAGGTTCTCTACTTCTTTCTTAAGCCTGCTGATTTCTGACTCTTGCAGGTTCATCCTCTCCATGGACTTGGCCAGGTCTGTTGTTCCTTCTGGTAGTGGCACAGATGTTGCAGATGGAATGACTGTCACTGTTGCTGTGCTCAGACCTGCAATTGGGATAGCACTCAATGGAATTCCTTCCATTGGCTTCGTCTGCTCTTTCTCCTTTAGCAGTCTCTCCATCTCAGCCTCCATCTCTTTTAGCTGAGCATTCTGCTCCATGAGTAACTTCAACATCTCATCCTTTTCACCTTCCTTTTCTGCTATCTCCTTGGCCTGTGAGTCCTCTGTGGGCGGGAGTTTCAGTTGTTTCCTTAAGGACGCGATGTCAACATTTTTATTTTTATCATCTCTTCAGCAGCCTTGACGTTCGTCGGGTCATAACCAATTTTGAGGACCAACTCCTCCAGCGTCTTGATCCTGTTGTCTTTCGCGAAAGATGATATTTTCTCCAGCTTGAGTTGGGTCTGAGCGTTGCTTAAAGACACTTGAAACTTTGCTGCAGAAGCTGAAGCGTGAGCCAATGTGTGGAAAACCATCTCCCCTGTTTGTTTATGCAGATCCATCTGATCTACCGGATGCACGTCTTTCGCCTGGAACTCGAAAGTGGCCTTTTTGTAATCTAAGATCACCTTGGGATCCGGTACCTGTGCTTGTAGATAAGCCATATGCATCCTACCCTTTTCTGTGTCAAATTCCGAAAGAAGCCTATGCTGAGCTGTGGAAGACTGCTTCCGAAACTAGGCATAAGTGTTGCTAGTGAGGGTCTGGTTCTTCTTCTTGATCAATTTATATTTCTCGAAAATGCCCAACTTGGGCCCAGTTTTGTTTGGTGGAGTATCCATGGGAGAATCTGTGGATTTCTTCGGTATTGCTGTTGTGATTCCTTTAAGTTGGCTCGAACCGAAAGGTAGAGTGACTGGTTTGACCCCTGTGGTAGTTACTGTGGCAGTCGGGACTTCTTGTTCTATTGTCGCGCCAGACGTTGAAACTATCTTTGGCCTCTTGGTGTGCATCTTGAACTCCTCTAATGACACCTCTGTTACAGGAGGAGATGACTCCTATCGAGGCCTCTTCTCCTTGGGGACCTGGGGTGTGGTAGTAGGTGGCACACTCGTCGAGGGCACCTGATGTTCCACTTCAACTTGTTGTTCCACATCCACTTGTTGTTCCACATCCATCAAAGTATCAGGCATCCAAACTGTTTGATTTGCAAATTTCTCAATCTCTGGCTTGGACTCATGAGCATATGGGACATTCTTATTTTTCAGTCTCATTTCCAAAATGATCCCGCATGGATCATAGTGCCAGGTGAAACTTGTGAAGAATTTCATCTCCTTTATACATTTTGTCCGCTTCCTCTCCTGCGCCTCAACTATTGCAGATGAAAGAACCAATCTGCCCCTTGATCCGCAATTGATGCTTCTTCTTCAGGGAAACAAAGTGAATATCGTCTGAATTCATTATCTGCCTAATATATTCTAATGCAAAAACTCTTACCGGTACATATCTCGATAGCTTGTAGGGTGCTAATTCGCACCCGAAAACTCTGATCTCAGTGTGATTTTGATACAAGAACCAGTCTCCTGTCTTTGCATTGTCCGAGAGGTGTAGAATTCTCTGGACCTCTTCATTTATTCGTGGCTCAGGCCTGCCGCTCAGCATGCTTACCACCGGGTGATAGAACAGATCAATGAAAATCTTGAAGTTGTACTCTGTGGAGTTATGCTTCAGGAGAGAAGTCCATGCAGTGACTGGTTGGGGCCTTCCATCTACGTCCATCTTCTACATGGAGAAACTGAATCTGTCAGCTTGAAAATAAATGAACATATATGCTAGTATAGAAGAATATATGAACATCCCCTCTGTGCCAAAATTCACGAATTTTTCGTGAATATTATCGGCCAAGAAGGTGTTGTAGTCGAACTGCGTTGTGGGCTTTTCATCGTTTGAGAAAATGGACAGAAAACCCAGGATGGGCTCGTCTACCCATTGGTAAGAATAGTAACCAAGAAGGGCACACAGGGAAGAAATGATTTGATTTCCTTTGGTGGAAAACATGGAAGAAGGATAAGGGGGGTTGGTGGAAGGGAGTTGAGCAGAAGTGGGGAGAAAAAGCTCAAAAATATGAGCTCTCTGAGGAAATGTCATTTTTTGATATAACTCAGTGAGGGTTTCTAAATTGAATGGGGACATAGATTCGGCACGGGGTATTTGCATCATTTGGTCAATATCTTCGGGGGTGATGAAAAAGAGGACGTCTCCAGATGAAGAAACGATGGCTTTCTGGTCGGGGACGTAATGGGCTTGGCATTTGAGGGTGAATTCTGTGAAATGATGAATCTGGGGAAAGAGATACAGGGGAAAATTGGACTCCCAGAGTCCAATTTCGTCGCTCTGATCCAGGAACACCTCCCGGAGCCATGAATGAAGATCTGAAAATTCAAAGTCGCAAATGGTATCTACGATCAGTCGATCTTTATCAACCAAGGGAATTTTGTCTAAGTCAACAGGAGGAGGAAGAAAAGGATTCTCTTCTCCTTCCGCTTGTCTTGGCTTTGGCACCATCTCAGCAACTGTACCTGCAATAAAATGATGTTAGTGGGGAATACTAACTGTAGGTGAAGGTGGCGGAAAAGCAATGGAGGCGTAAGAGTAAAATTTTCTGGTGCGAAGGACGAATAGTGCATGAAGAGGGAATACGGTAGTTTTATTTAAAACTGGGTCAATTGGACGCGGGAAAATGGTCAGCATGACAACGGGTATATTATCCAGTTATTAATGGACAATGGGCCACTTGGGGCTGATATGGCAGGTGACGGTGGCCAAAACATACGGAGGGTTGACGTGGTTGCTCAGGATTGGCGGTGATGGGAAGTGAAATTCGCCATAAGGGGATGATCTTGAGTGGAAAGGTAAAGGCCTGACAGCAGGGACTGACAACAGTTATGGGATGTGACATGACCCCGGGAACAAGTGGAATAAGTGGACTCAGTGGAGGATGACGTCTATGAGTGATGAGCTATCAGATATCATGTGAGGGATGTGACTTGAGAACCAATAGACAGACGCCACGAATGACCAGGGGCCCGCCGAAGGGAAATATCTTTTTCGGACCCCCCCCCTTGGTTAAAGGCAGTACACCAAGGGGGGTCCGAAATTCATTTTGATCCGTTGATCTGTGCACTAGTTTCCTGGCCGCAGATCTTAGCGCGCTCCTTAATACCCATTCCGGACCCCCCCCTCCATTAAAGGCAGAACGGAGGGGGGGGGTCCGGAATTCCATGTGAATCGTAGATTTAAGCACTCTGTTCTGGACCGTCTAGATGTGTGCCCAAGTTATTACCAATTCCGGACCCCCCCCCCCCCCCCCCGTTAAAGGCAGAACGGGCGGGGGGGTTTGGAATCCAATGTGGGCCGTGGATTCACGCGCTTTTTTTTGGACCGTCCAGATCTGCGTAAATATTATCACCGATTCTGGACCCCCCCCTTTGCTTAAAAGCAGAACACTAAGGGGGGTCTGGAATGTTCTGTGAGCCGTTGATCGAAGCGCCATGCTCTGGACCGTTGGAAAGTGAATGTAACATAAATCATGAGCGGAGAAATATGAGCTTGGGGAAAAACTTAGGATAAAGCATTTTATGGGTTTTTCTTCAAATTTCAAAGAGATACCACCATGGGGTTTCGAACAAACTATTCTTAGGCATTTGGGACATGGTGTAACATCTTTATTAATCTGTTTTCATGGGGGGTGAAACAAATGAAACAACTAACCTACATGCTAATCCTATCTCCTAGGACAATTAACCCAGATTAAACTGTTGGGTTAAGAAATTACTCTACCTAAGGGATATCTAACCAGGATTAGACAGTCTGGTCAAATTTATTCACTAATCTAACCTAAGGGCTATCTGACTAGGATTAGACAGTCTGGTCAGATTTATTCACTAACCTATCAACATTGAAAATTTAAAAGAACTCGGTCATGCTTGAAAGGTATGACCAAGTTACTATTATTGCATGGGGCTTTTGTTTCAATTCTTTTATGCCCTCTCTTCTTTTTCTTTCTTTTTCTTTTTCTTTTTCTTTATCTTTCTCTTTTTGTAGAATGAAAAATTAGTTGCCAATAAAAACACTAGATACAGATAATATCCATAATATCCAAAGTCATAAGTTGATTCCCATAATTTATGGGGTGATAACAGAATAGAGATGTGATCTGGACCGTTGATCCGACTTCTTTACAGAGTGTCGAGGATCCAGAATTTGAAGTGACAAAAACACCAAACGTCCAGAGTGTCGAAATCGCGATGAGTGAAATCTCGACTTAATCTGAACCGTCAGATCTAAATATGATCTGGATCGTTGATCCGACTGCTTTACGGAATTTTGTGGATCGGGATTTGTAAGTGACAAGAACATTGAACATAAGGAATGCCGAAATGCCGAAATCCAATTTAAAGGCAAGATTAATAAATTTCATCCAACGGTGCAGATAAACTTGAATGTGATCGGAGGGTTATTGTTCCCTCTCACAGTTAACTCCTCAGTTACGAATCTGTTAAAAGAAACGGACTCATGATTGAGAATCAGTTAGCGTTTCAGTTTCTAGGACAATTGTCCTTGTTTTGCCTAAGGAAATGCGAAGTGGAACCGTCGGGGAGGTGTGTATAAAAAGAAAATGAGACAAAATGTGAAAAGTTGGTTGTTTCGGATGGAAAATGAACGAAATAGTAAGAAAGGGAAAATTAGAGGATGCGTAGCATGAGATTGAGAAAATGAGCAGAGTGAGATGAAATGTAGAGGAAAAGAAGAGCAGAACGACAGAAAGAGTAAAAGAAGAGCAGAATGACAGAAAGAGTAGAAGCAAAGCAGAATGACAGAAAGAGAAAAAGCAAAGAAGAATGACAGAACAAGTTGAAGAAGAACAAAATGAGAGAACGAGTTGATGCAGAGAATACCTGCTGAACAGACAGAGGAAGAGAAGAGCAGTAGAACAGTGTGTAGAAGACCAGATTTACAGAACAAAGAAAGATTGGTAAGAACTGATTTATCTATAAAGTTGACTATTTAATTAGCCATTCATATTTTAGGTAGGTTAGGAGGTGCTTGGGAGGGCTGTTGTCCTCAGTGGTTCAAGTTGGAGCTTGAACTCAGGAAGTTGTAGCTTCCATCTGGTTGCAGCCAGAGAAACCAGGGTGGCAGGGTGGTGCAAGGGAGAACAAGTGTTCTTTGTTATACAGGATTGGAGCTTGTGTAACTGGAAGCTGGTGCTTCCATCCAGTTGGTTCTGCAACATTCAGGAAGTTGGGGCTTCCATCCAGTTGGTGTTGGAATATTCAGGGAGTTGGTGCTTCCTTCTAGTGGGTGCTAGAGAAACCAGAGAGTTGGTGCTCTCAAAAAAGTTGCATCTTGTAAAATAGAGGTAGTAGCCTCACATTGAGTTGGTGCTCAATTAGAGATGATGTACAAAAACTAAAAGACTGCCTATCATTTCAAAGAAGAAGAGGTTTTCTCCCTTTATGGGTTTCCTCGTGAAAATCTGTCTGTGTGTATACCTTATGTGTGACTGATAATTTTTACTTGTACTGTCCATATGTTGTATAATGTTGATGATCACTTGAAGAAAGATTAAGAATATTTTAATAGAGTTAAAATTGTTTAAGCTCAAAGACAACTGATTCACCCCCCCCTCTCAGTTGTATTAGTAATTCCAACAATTGGTATCAGAGCGGGTTCCTTTTATTCAAAGGTAGATCTGTAAGCTTAAACATGACAAGTCATGAAGGGACTTCAGCTTCTAAGACCCCTCTGTTTGATGGAACAAATTTTTCCTTCTGGAAGATTAGAGAGAGAACATACTTAATGGCCTTGGGTGCTGATGTTTGGGATGTAGTAGAGACTGGATATACAAATCCTGTTGTGCTAGCCTCCAAGGATGATAAGTTAGAGTTTAGTTTTAATGCGAAGGGGATGAATGTTATCTTGAATGGACTTGTTGAAGCTGAGTTTGTAAAGGTGATGCATCTTGATACTGCCAAAGCAATGTGGGATAAACTTATTAACATTTATGAAGGAAATGAGAAAGTAAAAGATGCCAAACTCCAAACATACAGATTGAAATTTGAACAACTAAAGATGA
>ML814602.1:0-15361 GCA_009831015.1 Picea engelmannii
AGGAAATCTTGGGGTTGAGGGAGCTTGGCCATATAACCCTAATAGGAGTGCTGGATTGAAGAGGGTTCTCACTCCTATCATCTAAGGTTGAGGGGAAGAACCTTTGAATGGAAGGCTTGCTGCTCGACCTGACTTTGGTAACAATAGTCTGCATTGAATGATTTCGGCTCTTGGACCTTCTGGAGCCGGTTTCTTTATTAGTCTGGTGGTATTTGTCTTGGGGTTGAGAATGGGGCTCCCAAGGAGTCCCTTGGTTGGTTGAGTTGTTGGGGATGGGGTTTGAGAGGAGACTCAAGATCTCATTGATTTGAAATTTGAAGTGGTGTGGGACCTGAGTCTCTATTTGTTATTTGTTGCCTCGAGTGGGTAGTACAATACAGAAGAAAGAGTTGGTTCTTCCTCTAAAGATTTTTGAAACATTTTTTAAAAACTTTCTTTGGAAAGGTGGTTGAATGAATAAAAATGAAAATTCTCAATTGTCTCATGGGAGAAATTCCTTCAAGGGAAAGGCAAAGGAGGCTTTAGGGATAATAAAAACTTTTTTGTCAAGTTTGGTTCTAGGAGCCAAAATCAACTAGAATTTAATAAGAACACCTCATTCTTGGTGGAAACATGTGTTTTTAGTAAATATTGTAAAACCAGAGCTTGATCAAGAACCTTAGATTTCTTCTCTCTTAGCCAAAATCTCTTGTTGTAGGAAACTATTCAAGAATTCTATCTTCTCGAATAAGGTAAATTTATCTTGGAATTTATTGAGTGGAGAAAAGGTGTGGCTATAGGATGACAAAGGTTTGGAAAATAGGACACTAGTTGAAAAACAAGAGATAACATGGGTAAGAAGTTATCTTATTAGTAGATATATAAATGCAATATCCAACTTGATGGTATGGGAAGACACAACTAATGATAATATATTAAATCTATGGTATGGGAAGACAGAATTAAAAATCCTAAGTTTAAAGATAGCAAATTTGAAGCCCCCATCTTGGGAGGAGGAAGACCATTGGCTATGGGGACAACCAAAAACATCTGGCAATTATATGATCAAAGCATGCTATGATGAACTTTTGAAAAATCAAATTCATTCAAACATGCTTGAACTCCCATGAAAGAATGTTTGGGTCTCGTTGTCCATCCGAAAGTCGATATGTAGTTATGATGGATCGTATTGCATAAAAAGCCATAACAACAAACAATCTAAAGAAAAAAGGTATATAGGGGCCTTTGAGATGTTGTGCGAGCCTTTGAGATGTTGTGCTCTTTTCATGGACAATTAAGAAACACATGCTATAATGAACTTTTGAAAAATCAAATTCATTGAAACATGCTTGAACTCCCATGAAAGAATTTTTGGGTCTAGTTGCCTATCCCAAAGTTAATATGTGGTTATGATGGATCCTATTGCATAAAAAGCCATAACAAACAATCTAAAGAAAAAAAGTATATAGGAGCCTTTGAGATGTTGTGCTCTTTGCATGGACAATTAAGAAACTCGGGATTTTTTTTCTTTATTTCCAGAAACAAAATACTATTGTAGATTACTTCTCCTAATCCCTTTGTTGAGTCTAGAGAAGTAGAAAGGCATTATGAAATATTGGCACAAAGTTTATTCAATATCACTTAAAGGTAAAATAGTCATTAAAAAAACATTGTACCTCTTGCTTAGGTTTGGCCTTTGGAAAATCTTGAATTTGAGAAATATGGTAATGTAGATTATTGCTAAGGTCTAACCAATCCATCTAGTCCCCCCTTTGTCGGGTCCATAGAACTAGATAGTTTTGTTCAGAATCTTCCACACATGCCACTTGGCACACAACTGCCTCCAAAACCTCCCAAAGCACTGGATGACATCATGGGTGACCTGGGTGATGTCATGGGCCTTCCAAGTTCTATGTCATAAGTGGAAAGGGCACAACCCCCCTGGGTTTAGGCATGCCAGACTGCCCTTGGTGGAACGTCCTCCTCTCTCTCCGGTGCAATCCTCTGATCTGTCTCTGCCCCTTTGTGGGATCTCAACATCCATCTAGTGGGCTCTTTAACCCCATGGAGGTCCGAACTAATCATCTCCCCATGTGTACCTGTCCATCCGGTGTGGTCCTGCAACATCAACAGATATGCCCTCTATGGGCTCATAAGTCACAAGGATCATAGCAATGTCAATCACATCTAATCATCAAGTTTATTAAACATGTGCATAAAACTCCTTTTACCCGGACAAGTGCTCAAAGATATTATACTAATCTATAAGCCAAATTTGGAGGAAACGCTAGGACGTCCTATTGGGCTAATGCTCATTGGATGTGGGATGTTTCCGGGAGAAGTCAAGCCTAGGCCATGTGAGTGGATGAGGTGGTAAGGGATGTCTGGGCAAGGGGTGTAGTGATAGCAGGTTATGGCTTACCTGTGGGTGCCTCTAAAGAGGGTGAGCTGCACCCGTCATGGATGCAAATGTTTCCAAGCCCATTCAACCTTTTATCTTTATTCTTATTTCTTTTTCTTTTAAAAGGCTAGTTAGGAGACATTGCCCTGGCGTGGTGACCAGTGGTGGCAATGTTACCCACAAGCATTTCACGGAAATGAGAAGGCTGGCTCGTGATGAGACCCCCTTTCTCTTAGCTATGCCACCAAGAGCCACTACCTTGGCGTGGTGACCAACTGTTGGTAGTGTCATACTGCTACATGCCCATGGACCTAATAGGATGGCTCGTGATGAGACCCCCTATCCTCTAACTAGATCTTGTTTTATTTTATTTTCCTTTTCATGGGTCCCTCTGTTTCTTGCTAAGAAGCCTTTTATTGCTTTCTCGGGGATCCCTGGGCGAAGCATCTCAAGGTTTCATTCTTTTGGAATTTATTTTTTTCCAGCTACTTTTACCCTTTGGGCCTTTAGCCCCTTCTTCCCACAAGGCAAGGTACAACCCTTAAATATTTGGCCAAGCCAATGCCCAGACCAGTGTAATGGGATGGTTGAGCGGGAAAAAGATGAAAAGTGGTAAGTATGGTGGGAGAAGACGACGACCTTTCATGAATCCCCCAGTGGCAACTGAAACCCTATGGGTACCAGCTTACTAGGGCATCCTGTCATTCTCCCCAGGTGTGGTCAGGTGGAAAAGCATAAGATCTAAGCACACGTTAGAAGCAAAAATAATTAAATCCATATATTCAAAGGTTTTGAGGATCAGAGTGACACATACCATGATACCCAGACTCATTACCTCATGGAGCAAGATCCATTTTTGCTGTAGGACTAGGCCGAGGTGATGGATGATGCTGCTGCTGACAAAGCGGAGGCGCTGAAGAATGAAAGGATGGGCCCTCCATGGCCATGCTTAAGTTGATCTGGCTCTCGGTACTCCATGTCTAGGACCTGTGGGCCTCGAGACATAATCTCCTTAGTTATCCCTAGGTTAGGGGATAACAAGACCCAAGTCCTTCATTTCAAACTCTGCTGACAGCTCCCTCTTAGTCTGAGCTATCGGATGTTCCTCTCCAGTAAGGAACAAATCATCTACATATAAAACCAAGATAATAGGATGATTCTTCACAATCTTTATATAAAGATTAGGGTCTACGATACTCTTGGAGAACCCAAGACTCTGAAGAAAATTGTTAATTCTTCCATACCAAGCTCTTGGAGCCTGTTTCAATCCATACAAGGCTTTCTTGAATTTGCAGACATGGGATTCCTTCCCATGGATTACAAAACCCTCAGGCTGCTCGATATAAACCTATTGCTCAATTTGACCATTAAGAAAGGCAGTCTTAACATCCATTTGGTGAAGTTTCCAATTAAAGACTGAAGCAAGAGAGATGATGATTCAGGTATACCTGGCAACAGGAGCAAAGATCTCATCATAATCAATTCCCTCTTTCTGAGAGAAACCACGGGCCACAAATCTAGCTTTGAATTTTTCAACATTGCCATTTGCTGCATGCTTTATTTTGTAAATCCATTTAGAGGTTACTACTGATTTTCCTTGAGGACTTGGGACCACTTCCCATACATCATTCTTCAATATTGACTCGTATTCCTCTATCATGGCATCCTTCCACACTTTATGTTTGATAACCTCATCAAAAGTGGAAGGTTCTGAGTCAATCACAATATTCAATTGAGCTATCAAACCTAAGTACTTATCTGGTTTCTTGCTTTCTCTGAAAGTACCTTTAGGTGCTGCATGTTTTTTTGCTTCCTTTAAAATTTCACGACACCATGTTGGCTTCCTTTTGGCAGGAGGTTTCTCTAGGGGAAACTCAATAGAATCCCTTATGGGGTCTATTGAAGGCTCTCTGGCCTCCTCCCTCTGCTCATCTGAAAGTTGTGAAATTGAAGGTTCTGGCGATGGAGCTTCCTGCTCCTCTGTATCACAAGGAAGTTCTCTGGAACGACGAAAGGCAACTTCCTCATGGAAGGTCATATCTCTACTGACGTCTATATACTTTTGCCCTGACACATAGATTCAATATGCTTTTGAAGTCTCACTGTACCCCACAAAAGTGCCTTTCTTTCCAGAGGGCTCTAACTTAGTCCTCTTTTCTTTTGGTACATGAATGCAGATAGGACTACCAAAAATTCTCAAATGATCAAGTAAAGGCTTCTTATCCGTGAAGACTTCTTGTGGAGTTTTCTCTTCCATGGCTTTATGAGGACACCTGTTCTGAATATAGACTGCAGTAATTGCAGCTTCGACCCAAAGAGATAACGAAAGATTTTGATCATACACCATAGCTCTGGATGCCTCACAAATTGTCCCGTTCTTTCTTTCTGCAACCCCATTTTACTGGGGGTTATAGGGCACGGTCAGCTCCCTCTTAATCCCAGAAGCCCAACAAAGATCATCATACTTGTGGGAGTCAAACTCTTTTCCATTTTCTGTTCTGAAAATACGGATATGTCTACCTGTTTTATTCTCATGAAGATTCTTAAAATCCTGAAATTTATTGAAAGATTCATCTTTAGTTTTCATAAAATAAATCCATGTTTTACGAGAGCAATCATCAATAAAAATGATATAATAAAGGCAACCATTCATGGACGAAACAATCATAGGTCCACAAATATCAGAATGAATACGATCTAAGATATCATTAGTTTTTCTATTACTGTGAGGGTAAGATTTCTTTGTATTTTTACCAAGAGCACAACCTCTACAAATACTATCATGATCAAAAGAAAAAAATTGGCATACCTGTTACCATCTTTTGCAAACCTGGGAGAGCATTATAGTTGAGGTGTCCTATTATCCCCATTTTGTGGATAACTAAGGAGATGATGTCTCGAGGCCCTCAGGTTGCAGATATGGAGTGCCGAGAGACTACATGATCAACAGTACCCTTTGCACAGATGAAAAACCCACTCACCACCATAGATAGTCACAAGTTTGCAGATGGCATCCACCACACCAGCTGACTTCCGGAAGGCAGTGGACCTTGCTCCATGAGGTACAAGTCAGTATTACGGTGAGCATCATTTCAATATTTAAGCCATTTGATTATGTTGTATCTTAGAGATTTGCTCTAGATTTCATGATATGTGCTTGGACATTATGCCTTTTCCCTGCTTCACCTTGGTGGTTGACATTGTACCCTAGTAAGTGGTTTTCCTTGGGGATGGGTTTGCTACTGGGAACTCCCTTAATGAGCCATTGTACCGTTCCCGACCATACTTACCACTTTCCATCATTATTCCCCTCCATTTCCTTTTCTCTTGGGATTTTAGGGTATATTGACCCAAGAAGGGGTTGACCCTCATTCTATGGGAAGAAGGGGCTAAAGGCCTAGAGGGGTTGGTGTTGGCCTTATATAAACCTTCCAGATGCTTTTTCCAGGGATCGCCCAAGAAAAGCAATGAAACGCTTATCTTTGAATAAAAGGAACCCACAATATAATAAATAAATGCTTGAAAGGTTAGTTGAAGTATAGGAGGTCTCATCACGAGCCGACCTATCACGTCCATGGATATCTAGTGGTATGACATTGTCATCATCTTGTCACCAAACCAAGGCAATGGCTCTCAATTGCATGGCTGAGAGAAAGGGGGTCTCATCACGAGCCAACCTTCTCATTTCCATTAGGTGTTTGTGGGTGACATTGCCATCACTTGGTCACCATGCCAGGGCAGTGACCTTCAATCTCTCTTTATGCTATTATGAAAGAAAATATAAAGAAAGAAAGATAAAAGACAATTGACAGGCTTGGAAAAAGTGCATTACGGACAAAGGTACCATACACCCTCTACAATGGCACCCATGAATGAGACACTACGGCCCCTTGTATGTCATGAGCCGTATGCCCATTGAGTCTTGACCCCAACCACTTCATCCACCTTATATGGCTTAGAGAGGGATTTCTTGGAAACTCTCCTTGACCTAGGGAAAGATCTACCCAATAAAACACCTCGTCAACCCTCCCATATTTAAGCTTGACAAGTCGCATAATGTCTTTGAGTTGATTGTTTGATATAATGATCTTTGATGCACATGCTTGGATGGATTATTTATTGATTGGATTCACTTATCTAATGTTATGACTTGAGATCCTTGGAGGGCGTGTTCATTTGTCTTTGCAGGACCTAGTTGGTGGACAGTTTTGGGAGAACAAGCCTAGCTTGGGCTTCCATGGGGCTACAAGCCCACATGTTGGATGCTAGGGGCCCACATGCCAGATGAGAGAGATCAAACTTGGACGGCCTTGATGATGACTTGGACAACCTAGTCCACCCCTTACTTGCCAAACGATTTGCCCAGAAGGGGCAAAACGTTCCATTTTTGAGCTTGACATCATGATCTTGGGGGGTAGGGCATGGTGGTGAGGTTCCACTTTTTTGACACATGGACTTTGGTGGAGGAGAAGGGTCTTCACCATGATGAGAGTGCTTAGATGCTTGACATATGGCCTTTGGAGGCCTATCCATGCTTCTCCAACACCAACGACTTCCTCAAAGTGGCAAAATGTCCCCTAATGGGGAAGACGTCCTCCTAAATTAGGGTTTAATTTGTGCAAAAAGTGAAATTTTAGGTGAATTGTTTAATATTACTTTATTAAGAGGGCAAGATTAGGGTTGTTGACCCCTAATCTTGTGTTTTACTCCTTAATTTGTGGACAAACTATGTTAGCTACATTTAGTATAAATAGAGATCATAAGATCTCATTTTAAACATAACTCTCCTTCTGTGAGAGGCCTTGATCTGAAATTTGCGCCACACTTGGCTCTTTTTATCTCTTGTGCACTTGTTTATGACTATCTATTGGTGAATGGTTGATAGAAGTCTAGTGCTAGCCTTGGATGATGTTTTCTAGCTCTTGTGGTGGATTATCTTGGCATTTCTCTTGATCTTGGTATGGTTTTCTACTATTATGCTATCATTTTTTCAAGTCAAGTAATGTTATGGTAGGAGCTAGGTGGGAAGTATAAGAGCATACGCCCCCACCATAGTCTTCATCATTTTTGCTTCATCTTATTGATTATACAAGGGTTTGCTAAGAGAAGTATAAGGGCATACACCCTCTTAGCTTAAACCCTAGCTAGAGAAACTTTCCTTGGGAAGTAAAAGGGCTTACACCCCCAAGGAGGTAGCTTCTCTAGCTCTTGTTTATTTCACTTCATTAACCCAATAGTAAAGGCACTAGTCATACTCTTTTTTGCATTGGAGAAATAAAATATTGCATTGGGAAACGTGAATTTCAGTGATTTTTACTTCTTGCTAAGTGGATTGTACTTCTTGTGCCTTAGGCACCTCACAGCCTCTAGGGTGTCCCCATCAAGTGGTTACTTCTTGCTTCTGTTACAAAATTGCATCTTTAGCCATTAGGACTGCAAAAACCCTAACTCATTTGCTTGAATAACTCTCTTATCAACCATTAGATTTTGCTCAAAATTTGCACACTTACTCTCCTTGACCTAGCACACTTTTTGGCAAAGTTTGAGGGGATTTCAGTGGCTGATTTTCTTGTTGTAATACATTGAATGTTATAGCTATAAGGCTGATATAATTCACTACAGACAAGTATTTACAACAACCTTATCTTTTGTGCTAGAATATTGGCTTTTCATCTTGGGTTTAGCTAGTCTTTTTCTTGTATTTTCTCCTTGATCTCTAGCACTTATTGAGCAACTTATAGTACCATTTACTTGCTGATATATACTGTTATCTATTGCTGCAAATTAGGCAAAGCAAGCTTAACTTATTGATCCAACTAACATATATCATTGCAAAGTGTCTTTTCTTGTGTCTCGGGCAGGTACAATCATTCGGAGAAGTATTATAACTGTGGGGCAAGAAATTACTTGATTTGCAAGGCATCTCTTCCTACCTTTTATTCCACTTAGAATTGACCTCTAGGGGCTTCACTTCCATTTTCCTCCATCTCCATCTCAATCCCCCTAGGGTCATCGAGATCGCCTCCCTAGAGTGATCTAGTCACCCTTGAAGTGCGAGACCTACATCGAGGTGACATTGGGTGTAGGTTTCCCAAGTTGTAGCTCTTGCTTTGTGGTTGGGTCGGGCTTTGCCCAACCTACAACTTGCACTATAACATGTCCAAACCTTCTGTGCCATAGTTTGCAGGGGTTGATCATCTCATGAGCTAATGCTTGAATAACTTGACCAGTGACTTTGTAAAGTCCACCTTCTTGAGATCTGATTATCATGGCTGAGCTCATGCTTTCATTTGAGGGCCACATAAGAGCCTTTCCTTCAGAGAAGGCTACTGTGTACCTTTTACTTTCTAGAACTGCAACTGAAATAAGATTTTTCTTTAAACTGGGAACATAAAGAATTTCTTCAACGTGAAATACATTACCTGATTGAAGCTGAAAAGATGCTGATCCAACTCCTTTGATGGCATAAGTGCCATCATCACCCAATTCTACCTTCACATTGAACTTCTTATCTCGGTAGTTCACAATGTTTTGTTTGAAGCCTGTCATATGCTTGGAGGCCCCGCTATCCACTAACCAAATTTCTTCTGATTTGGTGACAACACCGGAGATAGCTCAAACACGATAACTTTCTTTGTGCTGTTCTTGTTCTTTAGTAACAACTCTGGTTCTGTTTCTTTGAAGCTCTTCTTCCTCAGTTGCAACTAAAGCATGAAACCTGCCTTTCCATTTCTGCTGTGAAGGATGGTTCCTGTAGTCTTTTGCATAATGACCTAGCTTGTTACAGTTAAAGCATATTACTTTAGATAAATGAGAGTGAGGATGAGAGTGGTTACCTTGAGGTTTCTTACCTTTGCCTTTGTGCTTAGGAAACTTATTCCATTTCTTGGCTTTGGCTGAAAGAGCATGGTCTTTCACCGTTGAGGGTTCATTTCTGCTTTTAAGTCTTCCCTCTTCTTCCAAACAATCATGCCATAATCTCTCAAAGTTGGGTTGAACTTCTCTTCCATTTACAGATGAGAGAAATGTCTCTCACGATTCTGGAAGACCATCTACTACTGTTTGTACAAGGTCATCATCATCTACTGCAACTCCAATTGCTGCAAGCTGATCTCTTGTTTGGGCAATTTTGGAAAAGAAGGAAGAGATGGTTTCATCCTTTCCCATATTTAATGTACGTAGTTGTTTCTTCAAGTTCCTTTTTTGAGTGGGGGCCTTCTTTTCATACAAATTGTTTAGGGCATCAAAACATTCCTTTGCTGTCCTTAGGTGAGCAATAAGAGGCATCATACTATCTTTAACTGAGTCAAAAATGACCCTCTTGGCTTTGACCTTCCTCTTCTTATGGGCTGGTCTTCCTGCATTTGAAGTAGGTTCTTCCATCACCCTGGTAACCAACTCATCCAAGTCACTTTCTTCCAGGATATTAAAGACCCTAGCCTTCCAGGCATTGAAGTTTGAAGCCCCTTCAAACCTATTTTCTGCTTTGACTAAAGAAGAAGCCATACTGAAGACTGTTTATAGAAGAGATCTGATGCAAACCAAACTTTCTGTTGATTTGAAAAACACATCCTTAATAGAGGATCTACGCAGGCTCAAAAGTCTGTCACAAGTGAGCTCCTTTCACACCCTAAGCTCCAATACCATGTTAGAATTTAAGGGCAAAAAGTAGAGTAGCTAGAAACATAAATAATTTTATATTTTTTTCCAATCATTTGCTATTGAAATTCTGGATCAACAACACAATAAAAAATTTCTTATGCATAATTTAATAACATAAATCATAACATAGATCTGAGTATTACCTTAGCCAAAACAAAGAACAAAATACCTGATATGCAGCTGTTACCTTCCATGAATTTATGCTCAGAAAAACTTAATGGATCATGGATCAAACACTCAGGGTAGATCTCATCATGATCATCAGGACAAATGCCAAGAAGAACTTTCAGGGTAGTAAACCAAAAAACAACTTAGCTGGCTGAGAATCAAAAGGCCATGCCACTGTGAAGTAATAGGGCTGAAAGCAAGACACCACTGTCCAACCTAGTGGCTGGAAAAGAAGCCACAAACAACCTTAATATTTTCAGCCCATGAAACACAAAAGTCTGCAACAACAAAAGGCAAAAATACCAGTAGTTCCAGGGCAGCCCTAACAAACCCTGTTCAAGGTACTAGGGCTGCTTGCAGACAAGGTAAGGCATCATACAAAGGGCGGCACCAACAACAATGAAGGCAGTCACCAATTTAGGCAGCAAAGCAACATAAATAAGGCAGCAATGGCGGCACAATAAGAAGGTACCAGAATAACAATAAGAAAACCTTTTACGAATGGCTGGGAAAGACCTTTTCAGGTCAGCGATAGGCTAAACAAAACATAGCTGATAGGGATAAACCCACGGTGGCTGGAGCAGACCAGAAGCACACAAAGGAGGAGCTGAGAGACCTGTCCAGAAGAGTTGCAACCACTTAGTAACCTGATCAAGAAGAGCTGCAATAATACCTCAATCTAAAACTCGGCTAAGAGAGTGTGAGTGTACCAAGTGAGGAATAGGTCACTCTTTTATAGTTTTAGGCAAGAAGGAGAGGGCTAGCAAGTTTAGATTACTTGCCATAACTTTAGGGTTAGGTTTAATACCTAATAAATAAACAAATAATATTTTAACATTTAAAATATTAAATGACAAATCAAAAAGTCAACAAGGAAATAAGACAAGTCAAAGAGAGGGGTTTCATTAATAAACAAAAGACAAAGTCAAGGGTTAAGTTCTTCTTTAATGGAAGATTTGTCCACATGAGTCTCATGATATAAATTATAAGCTTTTATCATCCCAACATATGAGGAGGGTTAATGATGTGATCATGCCCTTCTTCTTAACTGCTCCTGGGTCACATGGATCATCCTGGGAGAGAAGAAGGTCACACATCATCTCGGCTTGGTACTTAACCAAGAAACTGCCTGGTCCCATACCAGGATACCAAGAACACATCTGGGGGCCCTAGATCACAACTAGGGTCTTAACCACCAAGGTACACAACCAAGGTTCGATCCAAGCGCTGAGCAAGGATTCCCTGGAACACATCCAAGGGCCCTAGAACACATCTAAGGGACTTATACCATCAAAATGCTTGTTCCTTGACCAAGAACCCCAGAAATACACTAGGGGCCCAACTAGGGTCTTTTTCCATGGCTCTAACTGCTTGGTCCCAGACCAAGAACCCCAAGAGTGTACTGGGGGCCCTAGATCACAACTAGGGTCTTTGCCATCCTCCCAGAGAATGGCTCTTGCAGTTGCATTAATTTTAACAAAACTTCTTGAACTTGCCCTTCTTTATCTAGCTGGCAAGAACAACGTTCTCATCATCATTCTTATACCTGTCTTCATTCAACTCTTCATCCCGAAGTTCCTCCTGAACGAAGTCATACCACAACCTTGACCAATCAGGGACCTTCTCACGTGTCACGATCCCTTTGATGAACGGTGTCCACTTCTTGAATCCTTTGAGTGTCGTCCTTGCCAACTCCGAATCATCCACTGTCTCCCCTATTGCTGCCAGTTCTTCTCGAACCTGTCGGATCCATGTGAGAAAAGTTGTCATCATATCTGATCCTGTCATCTTCATGTCTCTGAGCTTCTCTCTCAACACCATTTTGCGATTCTCATTCTTACTCTGAAACAAACTCTTCAGAGCCTCCCCCATGTCCTTGGCTGAGTTCTTTCCAGATAAATGAGCGATTAAATGATCCTTCACTCTGTCTAGAATAATTCTTCTGGCTTTCACGTCATTTAGCTTATGGGCGACCAGATCTTTTGGATCCGCTAGTGGAGCCACAATGGAGTTGGAAAACTCCCAAATATTGTTCTCCATCAGCACCAACATGATCCTTTCCTTCCATGGACTGTAGTTGGACATCTCGTCCAACCTATATTCAAACCGCAAACCAGATGCGGCCATCTCCACAACCTGCTGAAAAACTCAAAATTTTCTGCCTAGACTTCCTACTCGGGCATGCTGTCGACTGCCCAGACTTTTTCCAAGGCTGCCTTGGGGTTGCCCGTAGCCTTCTGCTGCTGCCCAGGTCCTTTTCTGGGCGCTGAATGACTATCTCTGTCCGCTACCCAGGTTGCCTGCCCGCTGCCCAGGAGCTGCCTGCGTGCTGCTCGGGAGTTGCCCGAGTTTTACCTACATCGGATCTGCCCTCTGCCATCAATACTTAGTTGGAGGACCCTTGCGGCGGCTCTTCTGCAGTTCGCGTCTATTGGTCAGCTCCTATGCCGTCACCTGCAGCCCGCTCGACTCCCTATTCAGCCGTCGACAACTTACTCAACCTCCTTTTTGTTGTCGGCTCTTCTCTACCGCTACAACACGTGCCCAGCTCCACGTCCAGCAGTTGCTGCCGCCACCTTGCACACGCCGCCCTGCTTTACCCTCCGCCACATCCTTTGCTTGTCTGGTGGCTACTTGCACAACAATTGTCCATGCTTACGTCGACTCTCACACTTCTGCTCGACCCCCGAGCTCTGCTCACGCTGCAGCTGTGCCCGTTCTCTCGTGGTAGTCTTAGCCACCCAACACATTGAGCTCGAATTCTATTGTATCCTGCAACTCCAGACTCATGCGTGCAGCCTCTCTCAAGCGACCGGTCTTAACCACTCGGTCGACTGCTTTACCCAACCATGTTCGTTTCTCCATCCCATGACTCACTCTGCTGTCAGCTAGGCTGCGCCTGCAGTCTCTCTCCAGTTCACGTACTTGGCGTGTAATGTCTCCACTTTGGGACATCATCACAATGCAGAGGTTTATGATGACCAGAGTAGCCAGATGGGTGTTATAGCGAGTACAGGGGTTATTGAGAGGCATTGTGAGGTCCAGCTTGCATTTCTCATCATATCTCATCATTATGAGCCATTCCGCACAGGTTGGCTTTGGTTCCGTCGCATTCCGATGATTTCCATGATTTTGACTATTTTGAGCTATAAGTCAATTAAATTCACTGAAGAGGTCATTTTGGGCACATTACTTGGAGGAACCTCTCAGTGTAATAGCTCATTGGAATCGGGAGGAGCAACACTACAGGATGTGATGGCTAGAAGTGACTTTCAGTGGCCAGGGAAGCGACAAGGAGAGATAAGGCACTTTTCAGAGGTAAAAAGGTTAATTAATTAATTAAAGTGATTTAATTAATTAATTAAATATTAATAAAATGAAAGTCACTTTGGAGGGACAAGAGGAGCCAACAAGTATAAAGGGAAGGCAAGGGCCTCTACTCATTCATTCATGTATGTTTATCTTTTGGATTTCTGGCTTCTAGCTAGAGGTCCCATCTCTTGAGGGTTTTGAGGGTTTTGACTTAACAAACCCTAGAGGACGATTCAGTGGTGAAAGATTCCACCTAGCTTGTCCCAAGCTTGGTCTCGGAGATGCAATACTCTCCCACACCATTCTAGTTCGGTTCTACATTAGTGCAGGAGGGTTCTACACTAGCCATAGGCACAGGAAGGAGGAGGGGCGCACCATTGGGGGTTTCCAGTAAGGGGGGCGCACCATTCTTGAGGGAAGGTTCATTGTAGGAGTTTGAGAGGGCTCTTGGACATTTGAGCATTTGGGTTTTACTTGCAGAGCCTTAGCCATGATTTCTAGTGCCTCTTGAGAGAGCTTTATGGTTCAGATTATTTCCTAGAGCAGTGGGACGAATTGGAGAGAAGGAGGGCATTTTTGAGATTCATATCTATTCAGTTTGGAGGGGTTATCCATAGTATTTCGGCCTGAGACTTCACGAGGGGGATCCTATCACCCCGATCTATCATTTGGCTGAGTTTGGGCTCATTTGGAGGCCTCCTTCATCAGGGCCGAAATTGTAGCGTTTGGCAGTTTCAGGAGGGCACAGCTCAATTGGAGGATTTAGCATTTGGAGGAGTTTCCCTTGGTATTTCGGTTTGAGATTTCAGGAGAGGTTTCCACTCATCCCGATCTACAGTTCGGCATCTTCAGCGTAGCATTTGGAGGTCTTTGACAGTAGGGCCGATATTGTAGGGGTTGACAGTTCTAGCAGGATGTGGCATCTTCCAGTGGGGGTTTGGCACTTCATACGGTCCAGATCTACCTTGGCATTGGTCTTCATCTCTTATCCAGCCTTTGGAGGCTTATAGTTTCTTCCTGGAGCATTTTGTAGCAGCTCTATTGTCTATCTTCTTAGCCATCTGTTGAGCATTCCAGATCGGCATCTGCATTGTAGCAGGTTTCTCTATTTCATGAATAAAAGCAGATTTGAGATGTTTTGGCTTGTCTATCATATTGCATATGGTTGAGGTATGTTCCATGGTTGTCTCTTCTTGTTTATAGCTGCAATACACATATATAACACATCACTAAACCTTAAGGCTGAAATCAAGAGGCCATTCAACAAGTAAACACATCTAAACAAGTAGGACAACAAAGTGTTTGACGAAATGCCACAACCAGAAAAGTTTTAAAAAGACACCAAAACCGTGATGATCCTGGCATAATGGCTTGGGATCATTACATGGCGGCTGACTGCACATTCGGCCGTATGACTGTATGGCCCGTACGACGATTGTACGACTGTATGTCTGCTCCTTTTTTTTTAATTTCTGATTTAGTTACCATCTCCGCAGCCTTAAAAAATTTACAAAAAATTTTCTGCTGCAGATTCACCTGTAAAAATTAAATTTTTTTCCGTTGTATGTACCTGGTACACGATCTCTATGCAAATTTAGTTTACTTCAGAAACTTGGCTCTGATACCATGTTAATTTATTTGAACCTAGCACCCGACCATTTATTTCGAATAAAATCACTTTATTGAATAACAACATAGCTAGGTTACTTAACGAAACAAATCAACGGAAGCATAAAACTGAAACCAACACATTGCACAAGATATTTCTGGGTTAATCACCCTTGGAAAAACCCCGAAGGGAAAACTAGATTTGAGTTGACTTATTATTATAAATCTTGG
>ML814602.1:40490-53218 GCA_009831015.1 Picea engelmannii
GGGTGAATGGTATGTTTGTGCTCAAGACCATTACCTTCAATACCTCCCTAGCTAGGAGGGAGTGTTGATATTATGGTAGCTGCGGGAGGTATTTACCTCCACGTGTAAACCTGACGAGAATATAATATTCCAGGAAGCAAGAAGAAACCCTAATTAGTTGGCTAATAACCCTAGAAGACAAGTTGGCTCAAGAGGATAATTTGTATTAGGTTATTAGCCTCCAAGAGAAGAAGTTGGCTAAAGGAAATGTTATATACTAAGTAAATTGGCACCCATAATGAGAAGTCGGCCTAGGCAGTTTGCCAGAATTAGTATAAATACAGGAGGCCAGTCTTCATTCTAGCAAGCATTCTCAGAACTGCAGAAGCAGCGCTTGTGCGCACTGCAGTTGGCCAGTTTGTGCACAAGTTTGGAGGAGAGCTGCTTTTGCAGCTAACAGATTTCGGTTTTGGCTTGGACTCTCTCTTGGTTATGGTTTGGACTCTCTGATCAGCTTTTGTTGCTCTTGCTTGGTGCGCTATCCTTGGAGAAATGTGTGCCACTTTTGTTTGGCTATCCTGTCTAGGGTTTGCTTTCGGAATGATTCTCTGTCAAGGTTAAGGTGCTCAGGGGTGGCTTCGGCCTATGGTTGGGTGACAATATTGCTATATTGTCTATGGTTAAACGAGCACATCCATTATATTCTAACAGCCCCTTTGCTTAAATTGTAACGTGAATGCAACTTCATGACTATATCGGTGGTCACTTTAAGAGGAAGAAAATCTCCAAGGCGACTTGCACTTCGACCTCAATAAAATAGTAGGTTGCAACATATAATGAGCGGTTGCATGAAGTATGACAGTGGCTCCATATGACAAGAGTTGTCATATGGAGTAAGAGAAAGGGGTGACTCCTCGAATTCATTCAATATTTGCCTAGAGATGATGTGGCACATTTAAATTTATAAGTGTTAGCTCCATCTATATATGAGTCGATCCCTTTCTTAAGCTTGAGCTGTTGTATGAAACAAGGGGGCAGCCCCCTTTTAAGATGTTTTTATGATATGACGTCTCCCATTTTTCATGGCTTTGGAATAGGTTTATACAATACAAAGTGAGCCGTAACATAAATCCAGGAAGGGGTGGCCCCTCATGACATCATCGTTATATAAGTGCGCCCTTTATGTGAGAGAGAGACTCATTATAATGACAATCTTTTCTTTTTCCTTTTACCATGGTGCACGTTAAAGTATAAAGGTGGTGGCTCTTTATTAACTTTGTTTTACATAAGTCTTCACTCATGAAAAGGGGGTGGCCCCTTTTATTTAAAACCCTTTAACTTTGCCCCCTTTACTTACATATATATGCCTTCATTAGAGTGCAAAGAAGGGGGTGGTCTCTTTAGCATAGTCTTACCATCACATTCACCATAAACCAACCATGCTATGATCAAGCATTCATACAAATGTGCAAGGAACCATGAGGCAAGGAACTGGCATCCATCAACCAAAGATATGCAATCAGATAGAGAGAACCTGGCACCAAGACAATCCACCACATCAACATCATGGATCCAACACGTAGCATCCCATGCACTACCATAATGAAGTATCATGCCCAACCAAGATGCATCTCAAGCTCATCGTCATCCCTGCAAGTTACCTCTGAAAAACCTGTCATGTGATGAGATTCACAATTTATCACTCATGTGATGAGGGGTAACAATCAGCAACAAAAACACCTTGATAAGATAACACAGCTCAGTCTAATATTTTCAAAACACAGTCCATCTTTCTGCAAAGGTTAGACCAAATGAACCAGTGTTTGTGAGATTGGTCTCTTCTCTGGTGCTTGGGATCTTAAATTCCTAACTGGCCATGTTACCTGATCTGCCTATGGAGAATCCGCAATACGTGTTTCCATGGATCCGATTGAGATACATTACCGGTTTGGAAGCACTGGAGGATCTGCTTGAGATACATTTCTGGTTTGAAAGTGCTGGAGGATACGCTCGAGATCTGTTTCTGGCTTGCCAGAAACTTCAAGGCAGCAGATCCTCCCAAAATACCATTTTTTATAAAACACAAAATAAATAAAATAAAAAGTGAAAACAAGGCAAAGTGTGGGCCCTATACCCTAATTTTTCCCTAATAAATAGTAAGCTATAGGAGAAATTCCATGCAACGTGGTCTAAAGCACAAATCCTTATATTTAAACTTCTTGCAAACACAGACTGTCATCTTTTTAAATATTCTTTATTTTTTTGATCAGAGTTTTGTACATGTGGCATAAGTCCCTGGAACATCCCAGGGTTAAGAACTATTTAATCTAATCATTTAAAAGAACAGGATATTCAACTGATATCCCTGTGTACTACAGACCTTCCAGCGGGGATACCTGGTTTAGATCTGGAGAGTCGTGGGACAGTTCCTCTTGTTCTAAAAATTCCCTTGACCTGCCACCTTATGATATTTTCTTCCTCACACCACGGGGTGTGTTTGTTAACTCATCTCGGGTGAGGGATGTTGAGGCCTTCTTTGAGCAGTCTACTTTCCTTAGATCCCCATTTTGGGGAAGTTTAGAATTACTAGGAATGAGTCAACAGTATCTTGCTTCTAGATCTGATCTAGTTATCTATTGCTTAGTGTTCGTAGAGAGCTAAGTCAAGTCGTCGTCTAGTCTAAGAGAAAAGGTATTGATTCCTTTGCTTATGATAGCTTTTACAGTAAATATGAATTGCAATTCAAGTCAAAGTATAGTAATGGTTAGTTTATGGATGAAACCCCTTAGTTGAACCCATGTTGTATGTTTGATGAAGGTTCCTAGTGGTGGAGGTAAGGTTTGATGGCTGGTGTTGCTAGGCTTGGTTGAGTATTCATAAATGTAGTTCCTAATGAGTTGCTTTGATTGATTGGGTTACCAAAGTCTTTGTAGTATATACGAAGTAATGGATGCCTGTTGTTTTTGTTTCCTTTAAGGGGTAGCGTATGACTAAGAGTAAGATGAGTAATAGATTACTGATGAGGGATAGGTTTCCTAATAATACGAGGAGAGAGAGCTGAACTATTTTTGGTGTTGATCCTTAAAATCTCTATCCATCGATCATAAGAATCATGATTATGGGGCATGATTTGAAATGGAGTTGGCCGCATGAAAAGCACTTGAGTGGGATATAGGGTAACAAATATCTCATGCTTCATGTAGGATCACCAGTAATACGACTCCCACCTTGCTAGTGTTATAGTTAGCGGATACGTATTATAAAGAACTAACTCCAGCTTCTGCTCGACCTAACTGAAGATGACTTTGTTTCTGAGATTCGTGACTAAAGCATGACTTGTTTCAGACCCTTTTTCTCAGGTATAAATAGGTCCCCTCAAGGTCAACTCTTTAAGGTTCACTATGGCTTAATAGAAAGAAAGGGGCCCCTAAGATAATAAAAGGAAATAGAACTGGATATGGAACATAACGAATATATGCTACCCCCAACCGACTTCACCTCTAATTCCTTTGCCCGTGCAATTAGATTTCCATCTTGATTTGTTGCTGGAACATCTGCGGGATCATTCACTGGCTCTGAATCAAATAAATAAATAGGATCAATTGAAAATGAATCACTAGCATTATTCGCTGGTCTGGGTCAATGGGTTTAGGATCCAGAGCATATGGTTATAGAATTGGAAATGGAAATGGATTTGGGTCTGAAACCGATGCCTTTGCTGTACCACCTAGCTCTGTGTCCTTTGGCTTTGCTACTGCCTTAGGTGCTTTTTCCCTTGTATCTATGGACCCTGCCCGCGCTGCTTTCCCTTGGACAACTTTACCGGAATCCGCTTGAGCAACTGAATCTGCATCTATATAGGGGAGGAGGGAATGTGTGCTCGGATGCTCTAGGTGTCTCTGCTACTGAAGGATCTGCTACTGAATCTAGATCTCGACCTGGAGGTTCTGGGACTGGAGGAAATGCTGGGCGAGGTAGTGGTTATTTAATAAGATCAAGGTGTGCTGCTGGAAGCTTTGGTTCAAGTGCTGGTGTTCTCTCGACCTCTGCTGGTGGCGATGCTTTTATATATGTATATATTAGGTATGATCTTATTTCACTCACCCCATGAATAAACGCATAGTGATAATACATGTATTGGGGAGGGGCTAACCGCAAGGAGAAGAGAAAATTGCTGAGTTTATATTTTAGAATGAAAGGCTTGTACATGAGTAGCTAGCCCAATGTGCAGATAATCCTAGGGGTGTTCCAACAATAGCTGTTTATATTAAGGATGTCTCTACAATGGCACATGTTCCAATAAGTAACGTTCCAGAATATGTGGGTGTTCGAATCTTCCCTTATGTTCCTAATAGTTATGTAGATGTGCACCCTAGAAGTGCAGTTTCGGTTACAGATCCAGTTTACTTCGTTCACCCAACATTAGTAAATGACCCTGCATCCAAGCAAGCAACATCACCAGTTTAAGAGCGAGTTATTTAGCTTAGACCAATATCCCTTTTCTTGGTATCCTTTCATGTTTAATAGCCATCACCTCCTCCCATTTCAGTCCTGGAGACAGAGTCAGTCGACTAAGAAGTCATATCACTCACGTGGTAAGAATATAGATCTACTCAATCTCAATCTGTGCTTGGTAGTGTCTATGAAACTTGAATTACCGCGTTTAACTCTTCATCTGTATTTGCATTTTGATCTACATCTGAAATGGGCTATATTCTTACCCTTGCTTTTGCTGTACCTAAAGCAATCGATCCATCCTTGCAAAAGAAAGCTCTACAATGGGCATTTTCCTTGCTCTCCTTTTATCGAGCAAGAGATACGCACCTTGCCCTCAACAGACAAGAGCTAAACACACCTTCGCTGTATCACCACTTTCACCCTTTACGGAACGCAGAAAGTACCTATTTACCCCAATTATATAATTTCCCTTCTATCCCGATGCACCTAGCGGGACCTCTCACTATGGCCACCGACTGATGGTGCTTGGGTAGGTGTACTATGGATGGAAGGCCCGAATCGGCTCCAAGTATCCGATTGTCTTGGGCGGGATGGAAAACTATCTCTTACCAACCGCCCTCTCAATTTGATTGACGTCCATAGGTGCCCCACCCAACCAAGTGAGGTCTCTTCCCCTTCCCATAGCGATGGCAACAAGACAAGCAAGTTTCTGGCCATTCAAGGATCGGGGAGGCTGAATGGGTATGGGCTGGCTCTTGGCATGGCATAGTGTTCAACGTTCACGCCTCCGATCTGGTTCTGCGTATAGTCTATCACTAGGGATCCCAATTCTCGTGGGTAGCTCTGGGAAAGAAAAGAGTATAACACTATAACCTTACCCTTTTTGATAGGGAGGTAGTATATGCTCGGGGGCCTTTCTCCATAAGATAAGGCCCTTTAGGTAGGCACTCCATCCATAAGATAAGGGCCTTTAGGTAGGCACTCCATCCATAAGATAAGGGCCTCCATCAGGCAGGGAGCTTTAGGTAGGGCACGCCACTTACTTCAAGAAACGAGGGCTTACACTACCCCACCCCTTCTCTCTCGCCCTATCACCGAAGGAGAGGCACTAATGCCTGCCACACATACAATACAAGCACTACACCTACCTTCTTTCTCGCCCTAGCAGAGAGGAGAGGGAGGCACGACCAACCGGTTGGAAGAAGGCATAACCGAACTTTATTTCTCACGACCCGCCCGTTGTCCCCTTCAGATTCGAGAAAGGAGCCAACCTGCTACTTCCTCCACTCCATACTCATTCTACTCATAAAGCAAGATTGGATAGCCTGGAAAATCACATGCATGGGCCCTTCCGCACGAAACTCACTAAACGACACCCCAGGATCCAGGGCATCAAAGGCTTTCGATGCTTTGAAATCAATGTAGAATTGAGAACCACTTCACACCACATCTCGGACAAGTTCTTATCTCATCACTTTCATCCATGGAGCAAAGAGCAAGTTTTCTTTCGTAATCCGTGAGGCGTTCAGTGTGGTGGTATCCACTCCCTGAAATAAGGAGGAGCGAATGTCACGAACCAACCGCGTCAGGTCTATGCCCCACTAGTAGTTGAATCTCTCGCCCGATCCGCCCACCACTACTACTGAGATAACACCCTTGTTGTGCATACACACCGTGTCTTTCCAACCAATAAGGAAAGAGACTCGAAGTAAGGCTTGATACAAAGGCCTTTTGATAGAGCCATACAGAGTAAGTAAGTCGCGTAAGTAGTAGAGTAGTAACATAGGTAGATACGGTTGAGTACGTCGCGAAGGCGTAGCTATTTGATACAAGCATAAGTAAATAAGTAGAGTAAGGTGAGATAAGACCGAGTAAGTCACATAAGTTGAGGATAAGTAGAGTAAGTCGTGTAAGGAAAGATACGAAGTAGCGGGCGAGTGGAAGGAGAGATTTCCAATTCATAAGTAGGAAATGTGAAGAAATAGCAAAGGAACAAGTTCACGAAATGGTCTGAAGAGGCTTCGAGCACAAGGAGCTTCTTCGCACTCATTCTACTCGATGTGGAATGCAGGTCAAGTGGTGGAATATGGGTGGCTACACAAATGGATTCAATCGATATGGAAGTGACCCTAATGGTATGGAACCATGGGTCAAGCGACGATGCACAAGTGGATTGGGCACATGGAAAAGTGGTACACATGATTTTCGATTACATATGCATGTTGGATTATAGGCCGATCAATACGCAAGATTGATTCCCTTTCTACACATCAACCGGATTCGTTCTCGCAGTCGAGGTCATTGATGCACTCTACTGGATGGGAGCAACCAACTTCAGGTCATTTATGTGCTCGACCGGATGGGAACAATCAATGCCTCGATCAATGATGCAACCTTTTCGAATTCCTATCGAAAAAAAAGATGCGATTTCAATAAAATGGCGGGTTCATATGATTGCTAAATTATGTCAATTTCTGGTCGACTTGAGATCTCATTCTACAGGGATATATTCCTCAATCACACGGTTTCAATCACACGAGGAGCAACTCCAATCGAGGGGGGTTACTGGGTTGGGCCATGTACATCAACCTAAGCCTGGAGGGGCACCTCCTTTGCCCAGGTGAACCAAACCCTGAAGAACCCAGCCGAAAGAATAGTTTTTAATTCAAGACCAGTAGCACCCATTGAAGAACCATAAGAACCAGTTCAAGTTAGATCATTAGCACCACCACTTACAGGTGCGCATCCAGTAGCTACATCTCTAGTCCCAGATTGAGTTCCTAAATAACATTTGACTAAGGGGAAGCACCAGTCAAAGCATAGGTATGGCCAATATCAGAGCTATATTTCCCAACATCTTAGCCCGATCGAGAGCCAATTGTTGAAAAGTCCCTAGTAGCAATAGGCGGTGAGGTAGCAGGAGGAAAGGCATGGACAAGGGAATCCCTTATAGTGAACAAAAAATAGGCATGGTTTGATCGGTTGTGAAGGGAAGGGTTCATCCAAAATGGAAAGGGGCATGGTTCTTGGTCATTGATGGGAAGGAGCGACATTATAGGCATAGGTGAGTGGTCCAGATCGAGATGGATTGGTTCCTGTATTTTCTTAGTAGCATGATGAGCAATATAGCATATGATTGAAGCAATCACAATCGGTGAGTATGCAACTCGGTGGGTGAACACCAACATTCACATTACTAGTAGTAGCAATAGTGGATTTGGTTGAATTGAATGGATGGACACATCGACATGGGTTGATGGAATCAACATACACGTGGCATGTTGGAATTTTATTGATGGCTCAGGATAGATCAATATTGCATTACCAGAGCGTGATCGAGTATAGGTGGGTTCAGTTGCTTCATTTGCTCCGAGATTGCTCCATTTTGTTCCAACATCATTTGGATCTGCTCAGTTGAGTTATAGGAATACGTGAATTGCTCGGTGAATAGCTCCCCTTATAAGTAGTTGATCCAGTTCCTATCAATCCATCAAAAGTAGTTCGAATTTCAGTGCTAGTTGATTCATGTCCAGTTTATGGCGCTAGTGATCCATTTGCTTCGCCCGTTGATTAAGAACCACCAAGAGAGAAGGCTACTAGACTAGGCATAGGAATAGTAGGAGGCTGGTGCTGATGTATTGAAGTAGATAATGCACATGCCACATCATCTCATGCATAACTCACAAATTGAGAGTGAGACCCCGCAGTATACTCAGTGGGCCAAGTGAAACCATCAACGACGGCAAAGGCTGTTCAAAAGTTCTATGATAACCAAGTCGTTTCAACAGTTTCATCTATTCATGAAGCATTCGTTGAAGAATCCGTTCAAGTTGTTTTAACTTTTAGCTGATTAAGAGAAAAGATCAAGTGGCTTACTAGCTCTACGTGTAGGTAAGAGTTTTCCCCTGAAGAGCTAGGGTTGGTTCGGGTTCCGGGTAAGGATGCAGGTACAGATACATGTATCCGACAATAGCATGAGTTAACAACTAGTCTACGTCCATGATTCTAGTTTCAATTCCATGATGAAAGAAGGAAATCCAAAGCGAGCTGATTGGCGGGGAACTACATCTACAAGATGTAGAAACAAAGGCATAAGCAATAAAAGGAAGCATTTCCATAAGTTTCAAAGGCAAAGGTGCATGCATTAAAAAAGGCATAGAAACCGGTTCCAAGGGCAAGAGCACTATCAACAGTAAGTAATGGAAGCATCTGAGTCAGCCCCTCGCCTTAGATTCCTTTGCTTTTCCACTGGAGATTATGGGGCACTGCTCCCCCCACTGCCTCTCTAGTTGCTTATGCTTCTTGATTCGATTTGAAGCGATCAAGTGCCTTGGACTCCACCTTTGTTTCTGCTACGAGTATGGGGGCACTGGAAGCAAGCTAAGGTAAGCTGCCTCTTTCTCTTTTGCCAGTTATGGGTTTAATGCACTCGAATCCACCTTGGCTATTGGTTCTCCATCTCAAAATATTATTTCCACTTAATGGTCAATTTGAGTTGCTTCTCGCTATGCAACTGGAGAATCTGTATCGGGGCAAAGTGATGGTCTTCGAACTTCCAAGAGGATCTAGAGGTTCTCCAACCCAGGGAAAGGGAACACTAGAAGTCCATCCCGATTCCTAATCACAGAGTGCCATGGGATATGCAATTCAACATTCCACTTATTCACATCTTATCTTGACCAAGCACGTCGTCCGTGCAGAATTGCCTGATTCCATTTCTTTTGAAGGTGGGAAAGAGATATTACTCCAGTGAGTTTAGGGAGAGGTTCGATCCACCATATCACCATCCCAATGTTATGCCTATGCCCAAGGCACCCTTATCCCCATGCAATGCCTTTCCCGGTCCAGGAAGTGCTTCCAGTTTGATTCAACTGACTCACTATGCATCTACGCTGCCAATCGCGTAACCCAATCCTTTATTTATCTTGGATGTTCTTACAATCCATTTTTGGACGGAGACTGCGGCTAGACAAACCATATAATGATGTACCTTACGTTATTGGTGCCTCCGGGCTTCTGGGTTATCAAGGTAACGTGCCATCTAATGAAGACAAAAACGCTACTCTGCCGCGGGTTATGAATCCCTAGCCCTCCGAAGAAGCTACAGGTTCTGAATCCCCCGCTACCGGGTCAGCTACTGGCCCCAACCCCTAGCTGCACGAGTAGGTAGTGCAGGTGATACAGGGAAGGAATCTCTACATGGCATGCATAGTATAGATAGATAAACACAGAGAGTACGTTGTTGAACTTGGCAGGATTAAGTCGCATATTTGAGAATTAGAAACAACACATTAGAAGTTTCGTTCAGTTGGTTAATGGTATGGATAAAATATCTTTAGTGGACGTATTACGTAGGTCTAGTAGGTAGATAACAACAACTGAGCATACCAATCAATTCAAAAATGCATGTACGATGGTGCTTATGTTTATATGTAGTAATTGGATCACAAAAGGAGGGAGCTATTCAACTAGGTTGCTAAATGGCGAATAGAAGGTGTGCACAAATTTATGCACCCATTGTTGAATTTGAACACCTTGCATCGTCGAGTGCACTTCACAATTGTTCACATGCCCTAGCAGATCGAAGTACCGTCGAACCACTCCCTGGAGAAGAGTCTGATAGAAGAGGGTTGTTAAACAAATAAAAGGTTGTTTGTTCCTTTCATTAATAGTAGGGGGATGGAAGTTTTATACTTCTTAAGTGAGATGAACTATCTCCACCTAGCAAGATGCAACACATCGATGTTTCTCGCGATGAGCATAGTTGTAATGCTCATAGCTTCGAGAGAGAGAAAATCGATCACTAAGTGGCTTCTCGTCTACTTATGGGGGTCTTTTGTTGATTGTCATTATGATGATCGGTGATCTGTTCAATGGAACAAATCGAATGCATGGAAGGGGCTTACATGGCACTTGCTCTAATAATTTGATATTCCCATCTTCCCGAATTTAGTAAGTTTAATTTACTCCTCGTTCGTCTAACCTCTTCATTGGTACCAGAGAGAGAAACAAAGACTGCATTGTAGAATAAGAGCATTAGCATTTTTCTCTGTGTTGCTGGGTAAACAACATAAACAACTGGAAAAGGTAAAGGCGACTAAAACTGATAATTTCAATAGTGAAAGATGGCCTTATAGAGAGTAGCTGGTTCATTCCCCCATGATGAAGGAGGCCTTTAAGTGGTAATTTCAAGAGTGAAAAGGTGGCCTTTGCAGGATGGAAAGCTGTTCAATAGTAGTATCACCATTCAATCTAACCTCTTATGTGATCCATTACACCTATAAGCATCATGTTCAGGAAACTAGTACCCTTATTCAATCAGTTCTTTATATTCAAACACTTATCTATTCATGTTTATTACTCTATTACTCTTACCATTATTTAGTGCTGTTGAGCTTGATTCGATACATGAAGTTGAGTACAAGGATCCTAACACACTAGTAATTATGGAGAATTAGTGGATAGAGTTGACTGTATTTTATGTACTTAACTCTATTAAGACTAGTTAGGTTGGTTAAGGAACTCTATTAAGACTAGTTAGGTTGGTTAAGCATGATGTTCTAGTTAAGCTTCTATGTTACTTCATTCCCTTGTAGAAAGAGCTAGTATATAGGTTACCTTTGATCACCATTGTTCACTTAGTAACCTCATATTGCTACCCGGCTCAAGAAAGTGTATATGTTAGTAATAGCTTAGATTACACATGGTATTGAATCATACGGGTTATGTATTACTATGAGACCCATCAAGCTTGTATTGTAATCATACTAGTTCTCTATGGTTTAATGTGATGAGATTGCTTGTGTTTCCATTATGCTCGTGCTTATAAGTAGTATATGTTATAACTCCATCTTATTACCTATATAAGTGAATACAAGGTAATGTATGCTTATGTTAGTTAGATTAGTATGTTATGCAAATACAATGATTCCAAGTAGTGACATTGATAGAATGGATACTACCAAGCTTCACATAAGATATGATGCTATTTATATAGTACTATACCTAAGCTGATTTGTTTGATGTAAGGATTCTAACCACGGTAAACCCATAACCAATAGTATAAGCTATTCCATTACTTGTACAAGCCTGTTTCACGTATAAGCTAAGTAATAGAGATAAGCCCATTAAGCTTGATGTCTCACCTTATGATATGTGATTACTAGTACCTGTTTTACATAGGTGTTGGTTCACCTTTTCATGTTTACATATAACACATACAGGCTTTAATCCCATTGATTAAGGTATCTATTACAGTCCTTGTGTAAACCGAGTATCATCAGTGTTTACATGATATACAAGGCTCATCTGGATTGACATGTCGAAGCTTAGACTAGCATCATTAATTATAGGAATACCGTGGTACTTGTTATCGCCCACTTTTAGGGATAACTAGGAGATCATGTCTCGAGGCCCATAGGTCCTAGACATGGAGTACCGAGAGCAGATTGACTTTAGCATGGCCCTGGAGGGCCCGCCTTTTCTTTCTTCTAGCATCTTTGTCTTGTCAGCAACAACAACATCTATCACCATCGTCTTGGTCCCGTGTCAGAGATGGTTCTTGCTCCATGAGGTAATTAGTCCAGGTATCATGGTATGTGTCACTTTGATCATCAAAACCATTGAATGCATGCATCTGATTCCTTTTATTTCTAACAACTGCTTGGATCTTACACTTGCCCACTTGACCATGTTTGGGGGGATTGACAGGGTGCCCTAGCAAGCTTGTGTCTGTAGGTTTTGGTTTGCCACTGGGGGGATTTCTCAAAAGCCATCGTCCGCTCCCATCATAGCATCACTGTTTCATCTTGTTTCTCGCTCACTTATCCCATTCCACTTGTTCGGGCACTGGGTTGACCTATTTTCACGACTGCACCTTATCTCGTGGGAAGAAGGGGCTAAAGGCCTAGAAGGTAAAAACAAGCTGGTAAAAGACAAAAGCCTAAAAATAAAACCTCGAGATGCTTTGCCCAAGGATCCCCGAGAAAGCAATAAAAGGCTTCTCAACAAGAAACAAGAGGGACCCGAAAAAAATAATAAAACAAGACCTAACCAAAGGGTAGGGGGTCTCATCACGAGCCAGCCTATTAGGTCCATGGGTACCTAGTAGTATGACATTGCCACTAGCTGGTTACCATGCCAGGGCAATGACTCTTGGTTGCATGGCCAAGGGAAAGGGGGTCTCATCACGAGCCAACCTTCTCATTTCTGTGAAAGTACTTGTGGGTAACGCTGTCACCACTGGTCACCACGCCAGGGCAGTGTCCCTTGATTAGCTCTTGAACAAAAAG
>ML814602.1:57681-85871 GCA_009831015.1 Picea engelmannii
TTATCTTAAAATGAGATCTTATGATCTCTTATTTATACAAAATGTCACCAAGGTGACTTGTCCACAAATTAAGGGGTAAGCCACAAGATTAGGGGTCAATAGCCCTAATCTTTCCCCCTTAACAAAGTAATATTAAACAATTCTTTTAAAATTTCACTTTTGCACAAATAAAACCCTAATTTACATGGACGTCACCCCTTTAGGGAACGTTTTGGCTCTAGGAGAAGGTCGTTGGTGATGTAGGAGGGTAGTAAGGCTTCCCAAAGCCACGTGTCAAGCATCCAAATGTCTTCCTTCATGGTCAGAGCCTCAAACACCTCAAAACATCCAAGTGCCAATGCATATCATCTCGCCACCNCAAGCTCAAAAAGAGGACGTTTTGCCCCTCCTGGGAAAATCGTTTGGCAAGTGAGGATTGGGCTATGTCGTCCAAGTCATCATCAAGGCCTTCCAAGTCTGATCTTTCTCATCTGGCATGTGGGCCCTTGGCATCCAACCTGTGGGCTTGTAGCCCCATGGAAGCCCAAGCTAGGCTTGTTCTCCCAAAATTGTTCACCAACTAGGTCCTGCAAAGACAAATGAGCACGACCTCCAAGGATCTCAAGTCATAACATCATGATAAGTGAATCCAATCAATAAATAAGACATTTGAGCATGTGCATCAAAGATCACTATATCAAACAATTAATTGCTCAAAGACACTATGTGACTTGTCAAGCTTGAATATGGGAGGGTTGACGAGGTGTCCTATTGGGTAGATCTTGCCCTAAATCAAGGAGAGTTTCCAAGATCTCTCTCTAATCCATGTAAAGTGGATGAAGTGGTTGGGGTCAAGACTCAATGGGCATAGGGCTCATGAGATACAAGGGGTGGTAGTGTCTCATTCATGGGTGCCTTTGTAGAGGGTGTGTGGTACCTTCGTCCGCAATGCACTTTTTCCAAGCCCATCAATTGCCTTTTATTTTTGTTTCTTTGTTTTCTTTCAATATAGCATAAGGAGAGGTTGAACGTCACTGCCCTGGCATGGTGACCAGATGATGGTAATGTCACCCACAAACACCTAGTGGAAATCAGAAGGCTGGCTCGTGATGAGACCCCCTTTCTCTCAACCATGCAACTGAGAGCCATTGTCCTGGTTTGGTGACCAGATGATGACAATGTCATACCACTAGATATTCATGGACATGATAGGTCGACTCTTGATGAGACCTCCTATCCTTCAACTAACCTTTTAAACATTCTTTATTGTATTATGGGTCCCCTTTATTCAAAGATAAACATTTCATTGCTTTCTAGGGTGATCCCTGGGCGAAGCATCTGGAAGGTTTATATAAGACTTTTATCTTTTACCCAACATCAACCCCTCTGGGCTTTCAACCCCTTCTTCCCATAGAATGAGGGACAACCCCTTCTTGGGTCAATACACCCTAAAATCCCAAGATATAAGGAAATGGAGGGGAACAATGATAGAAAGTGGTAAGTATGGCCTCATTAAGGGAGTTCCCAGTAGCAAACCCATCCCTAAGGAAAACCACTTACTAGGGCACAATGTCAACCACCAAGGTGAAGTAGGGAAAAAGGCATAATGTCCAAGCATATATCATGAAATCTAGAGCAATCTAAGATACACCATACTCAATTGGCTTAAATATTGAAATGATGCTCACCACCATAACACTGACTTGTACCTCATGGAGCAAGGCCGACTACCTTCCGGAAGCCAGCTGTTGTGGTGGATGCCATCTGCAAATCTATGACTATCTGTGGTGGTGAGTAGGTTTTCCATCTGTGCAAAGGGTACTGCTGGTCATGTAGTCTCTCGACACTCCATATTTGCAACCTGAGGGCCTTGAGACATAATCTCCTTAGTTATCCACAAAATGGGGATAACAATATCAAGACCTAATATAAGACTTTCTCTCTCCTAATCCATTCTTAATTAGCAAGATACTACCTACTAATAATCTATCTGATACTTGAAATAAAAGACTAAAGACTAGTTCCTCTACTTCTTTCTAACATAAAGCTTAACTTAAAGAGGTTGTTCTACTATCTTCCACTCCGGAGTAGCAAGATATCTATTTAAGGAAGAAAATCCGAGGTCCTATGAGGCTGCCAACTAGGTCTGTCTTTGACTTGAGATTGGCTCTAAGTTTCAATTGTCAAACTGCTCTTTGCTTCTGTTTTAGAACAACAAACAGTTCAAGATCTTTTCTGCTCAATTGTTATGGTTATATGTGCATTTAAGATGCTCTTGCATTTAGTTTTAGTAACCCAACAGTTAATACATGCATACCTTAATAAATATAACACACCTCTAGATCTTTAAAACTATATAATGCTGATCTAAACTCTTAACATGCATGAAATTAGGACACAAGTGTTTTTGGTCAACACGATCCTAGATAAAACCTCCTTGGGGAAAACCAGTTTAGAATGTAATTCTATATAAGTGATGTAAGAAGTATGAGATACAACAAGTACACTAATACAAATGACCTTGATACAATGGAAACTCCTCTCAAGCTGCTATGAAGGTCCAAGAAGATGAATGCGCCCAAGCATAGTGCGCCCTCTTCACTTGTTGCTCTATTTCACTCAAACCTTGCGCCCAAGCATAGTGCGCCCTCTTCACTTGTTGCTCTATTTCACTCAAACCTTGCGCCCAAGCATAGTGTGCCCTCTTCACTTGTTGCTCTATTTCACTCAAACCTTGCGCCCTTGCTCCTTGTTGCCTTGAAGAAGAAATCCTTGCACACAAAGTAGCTCTTGTGTGCTACCTCTCCAACGAAACAAATCAATCTGCAATTTGCCAAGGCTAGATCATCCCCACTAGGTGTGCGCCCTCCTCCAAGCAAGTATGAACACCACTAAATAATGAGAGTCTAAGCCTCTTAGAGCCCTCCATGGAAGGAGGTGCCCTTGCTTCCCTCATCCATAGCTTCCATTCCCATCTCCATTTCTCTCCTCTAGCTCTCCAAGTGAACAAAAGAGTGAATGAGCCTCCAAAGGCCCTATGCGCCCCTCATATACCTCCATAAGGAAACCTAAGAGATGGATGGTTGAGATCTCTCCATCCCATCTCTAATCAAAGGTTGAGATTATCCCACAATAATCTCACTCATAAACCCACTTTGGGTTAATTTCCCTAAGTACACTTTATGTCTATTAATTCACCCACTTAGTGATTAATTAGGCACTTTTGCCTTAAGTGACAAAAATTCAATTTTTGACTTAAGTGAAGTCAAAACTGAATTAGACATAAAGTACAAGGCACATAGTCCCAATGTACTCAGAACCACCTCCCAAACATCATTGCACATAATGGAGTCATACTCCTCCAGCATGGCCTCTCACCAAGCTTGCTGGTCAACTGCCTGCACAAATGTCTGTGGCTTTGCATCTGTGATGCTCGTCACCATCGCAAAGTAGGACCCAAGCCTCTCTAGTGCTTTGCTCTCTTTGAACTGTCTCTTGGGCTCTCCTACATTCTCCTTGGCTTCCTTCAGGGTCTGCTGAAACCATCTTGGTTTCCTCTTCCCTGAAGTAACCAAGGGAGAAGTAAGATCTCCTCGCCCAAGTGTCCCTGCCTCATATCTAATCCCAACAATCTGAGATCCTGAAGCCTATGCACCTTCTTCCAGAACCCCCTGCGACTGTGAACCTGAAGTTGTGCAAGGTGACCCTGTCACCCCTGAAACTGGTGTACCAGACACCTGATGCTGTGCTCCCTCTGAAACATCAATCTGTGCCTCTGCATCATCCTCAATACCGACTCTCGACTTGAGAGACCTCCAGAAAGCTCTACCCTCCTCAAATCTAACATCTCTGCTCACCATCACTCTCTGCTGTGATGGAATGTAAATCCGGTAGGCCTTTGAGACCTCTAAGTACCCAACTAGAATCTCTTGCCGGGCTGTGGGGTCTAGCTTTGTCCTTCTCTCTGAGGGGACATGAGAATAAGTCAAACAACCAAAAATTCTGATGTGCTCAACATCGAGCCTTCTACCAGTGAAGGCCTCCTCAGGAGTCTTCTTCCCCAAAATCCTGTGGGGACTCCTGTTCTGCAGATAAACTGCAACAACACTCGCCTCAACCCAAAGGTATAGAGGCAAACTCTGATCATGCAACATAGATCTCGCCGCACCTGTAATTGCCCAGTTTTTCCTCTCGACAACCCTGTTCTGCTGGGGGTTGTAAGGCACGGTCATCTGTCTTCTAATCCCTGCATGGGTATAGAAGTCTAGAAATTCCCTGGAGGAATACTCACCTCCGTTGTCTTCTTGCAAGACCTTGATCCTCTTTCCTCTCTGGTTCTCCACAAGAGCTTTGAACTCTTGGAACCTCTTGAAGACCTCACTCTTGGCCTTCAGGAAATAGATCTAGGTCTTCTTGGAGTGGTCATCTATGAATGTGAGATAGTACTCACAACCACTCAAGGACGTTCGATATATGGGCCCACACACATCTGTGTGTACTAAATCTAGTACCCCAGCTGACCTGTTGTCACTGCTGGGAAAAGAAGCCTTGGTAAACTTACCAAACGCACACCCTCTGCACACATCCTGATGCTCTGAACTAAACTGTGGCAGTCCTGTCACAACCTCTCTCAGTCCTCCAAGAGCCCCATGATGAAGGTGTGCCATCCTTCGATGCCACAACTCACACAACTGGTTGCTGCTGTCGCTACTCGCTGCCAAAGCATGCAGGGGGTGAAAAAGCAGTCTGTATAGTTTCCCATCCTTCTCTCCAATCACCTGCCCTGAGATGATATGGGACCCCTTAGGGTGTATGAGGACCTCTGTCCCTCTGAAGGACATCTCAAGACCCCTATCCTGGAGGGTGGAAACTGATATCAGATTCTTCTTCAACCTAGGGACGTAGAGAACATCCTTAATGAAATAGGTGGCATACCATCTCTCTGAAAGGTAACTGTGCTACACCCAACAATTCTGACTATGGTGTCATCACCAAGAGCAATCTCCATACTGACCTTTGTATCTCCGAAGTCAGTAAAATGCTCTATAACACCAGTCATGTGGCTCGAAGCCCTGATGTCTATGTACCAGATACTAGGTGTCATCTCAATTGAAGTGCAACATATGAGGAAGGCACACTCCCTCTCAAACTGTGCCTGAAACTCTGCCTCATCTGCTGTAGTTGCTGTACCACCCTTCTTCTTCTTCCTGTTGGGACACTATCCAACATAGTGCCCCATCCTCTTACAAGCAAAGCACTTCACTTTGCTCATATCCCTCTTCTGCCCACTGCCACTCTCCCCCTGTGGCTTGGCCCCCATCTTGGGACCCTGTCGTGCACCCTTGCCGACCTTCTTCTTGCTCTTTGTCCAAAGAGAAAGATCCTCATCACCCTCAGATATCCGTTGCTGTCCTGAAGACCTAGAGCTGCACCTCAACTCCTCTTGTACGAAATCGTCCCAAAGTCTCTCCCAAGTAGGCATGACCTCCCGGGCAACAATACCTTGTACAAATGAACCCCAAGGTTTGGAAAAGTTGTTTAAAGCTGTCCTCACCATAAAGTCTGTATCCACAATCTCTCCGACCGCTTCTAACTCATCTATGATCTGAGTGAATCTGCCAAGGTATGAAGTGACGGACTCAGTCTTGAGCATCTGAATGCTCCTGAGTTTGTCCTGTAGAATCATCTTCAGGTTCTGGTTGGGACTCTGGTAAAGCTTGCACAAGGATGCCCATATCTCAAATGCATAGTCTTTACTAGTCAAGTGGGGTATAATGTGATCCCTCACTGCATCACAAATAGTTCGTTTCGCCTTGGTGTTTTTCTTTCTGAAATCTGCATCCAACAAAGGTGATGGAGCAGGTGCAGGAGGGAATCACCACGGGAGCTTGAACTATATCCCATAGTTCAAGATCCTCCAAGACGAAAAATGATTCTGGTCTTCCAAGGGGACCAATTGCTAGCTCCGGCTAGCCTATCCTCTGCCCGCATCTGGGATACCGACATATCTGACCACTCAACTCACATTGATGCTACAACTGTAAAAGAGCACTGCCTCACTCCTGTCAACATAGGTGTGAAAAGAGGCAGTCAAACTACAACTTCACTCCTGACAAAACAGGTGTGAAAAGAGGTTGTACAAAATCAGTCTCACTCCTAGCAATATAGGTGTGAAAAGAGGCTGTCCAACTCAGCCTCACTCCTATCCAAATATGTGTGAAAAGAGGCTGAAAACTAGGTCCAACAACAGTCCTACAATTGTCCTACAAATCACTGCCCACAAGCTGCCACAAATCACTGTCAACAAGCTGCCAAGAAATCTGCCCACTAGCTGTCAAGAAACTGTCCAAAATCAGCAAGACTTAGCCACCAAGGCTCTGATACCATGAAGAAAATCTGAGGTCCTATGAGGCTGCTAACTAGGTCTGTCTTTGACCTGAGATTGGCTCTAAGTTTCAACTGTCAAACTGCTCTTTGCTGCTGTTTTAGAACAGAAAACAGTTCAGGAACTTTTCTGCTCAATTGTTATGGTTATATGTGCATTTAAGGTGCCCTTGCATGTAGTTTTAGTAACCCAACAATTAGCACATGCATACCGTAATAAATATAACACACCTCTAGATCTTTAAAACTATATAATGCTGATCTAAACTCTAACATGCATGAAATTAGGACACAAGTGTTTTTGGTCAACACGACCCTGGATAAAACCCCCCTGGGGAAAACCAGTTTGGAATGTAAGTCTATATAAGTGATGTAAGAAGTATGAGATACAACAAGTACACCAATACAAATGAACCTGATACAATGGCAGCTCCTCTCAAGCTGCTATGAAGGTCCAAGAAGATGAATGCACCCAAGCATAGTGTGCCCTCTTCACTTGTTGCTCTATCTCACTCAAACCTTGTGCCCTTGCTCCTTGTTGCCTTGAAGAATAAATCCTTGCACACAAAGTAGCTCTTGTGTGCCACCTCTCCAATGAAACAAACGAATCTGCAATCTGCCAAGGCTAGATCATCCCCACTAGGTGTGCGCCCTCCTCCAAGCAAGTGTGAACACCACTAAATAATGAGAGTCTAAGCCTCCTAGAGCCCTCCATGGAAGGAGGCGCCCTTGCTTCCCCCATCCATAGCTTCCATTCCCATATCCATTGCTCTCCTCTAGCTCTCCAAGTGAACAAAAGAGTGAATGAGCCTCCAAAGGCCCTATGCACCCTTGATATACCTCCATAATGAAACCTAAGAGATGGATGGTTGAGATCTCTCCATCCCATCTCTAATCAAAGGTTGAGATCATCCCACAATAATCTCACTCACAAACCCACTTTGGGTTAAGTTCCCTAAGTACACTTTATGTTGATTAATTCACCCACTTAGTGATTAATTAGTCACTTTTGCCTAAGTGACAAAAATTCAATTTTTGACTTAAGTGAAGTCAAAATTGAATTAGACATAAAGTACAAGGCACATAGTCCCAATGTACTTCCCTCTTATGGTTAGAGACTCAAAACCACAAGGGGACCACTTCCCAAGGTACCCAAATCTCAACATTTAAGGGGGTAACCCCTTTGTGGAGGAGAAGCTCCTCTGTTGGAGAAAGTTGTCCTATGAATATTAATAGAAGACTTCAAAGGCTCTATGGCATAGAGTAGATCCTCTTCCTATTAAGATAAGACCTCCTGTATAGTTAACCAAACGTAAGTGAACTCAATTTCTTCCCCGCCTGAGCAGAGTTAGGTTGTCAGTATGCCTAGCCTACCCGGGCCTGGGGATCAAACAATGATAGATAGGCGATCAAGTTCCCTCTACAAGGATGGACAGGCGATCAAGTGCCCTCTACAAGGACAGATAGGCAATCAAATTCCCTTTACAAGGAGGTAAGACCCACTATTGTAGTACGGTCAAGGGTGAGGGTCAAGCAATCCAATGGTGATGGTCAAGCAATCCAATGGCAGAGGGAAATAGTCAGCCTAGCCCTTCCCCTTTCTGATTAGGAGCTTGATGTTGTTTTGTGACGCCCTGGCTCGGGGATCAAACAATGATGGACATGCAATCAAGTTCCCTCTACAAGGATGGATTGGGTGTCTTGAGAAGGCAATCCCCTTTTAAGTTGGGCATCTTGAGAAGCAATTCCCTTCAGACCCACTAGGCAATTCAGAAGAAAAACCTTCTTTCACGGTAAGACAAGCCATTTTGGTAAGACAAGCCGTTTCAGTGAGAAAAACAATTTATCACGGTAAGACAAGCCGTTTTCTTCTCATTTATGAACTTGAAGTGCTTTTCACGGGTAGGAAGATGCTTCTGATTTATGAGTGGGTCTATCAACTGCAGCTTGATTATTGGATGCCATAGCCTTTGCTAGTGATTCTGTCACCCTTGCTTATGTTGCGAGGTCAATAGCTTTTGGTCCTGCATGGTATACTAAAATACTCTGCTTGCTTTGATGCTTCCTTTGCTTCCTTAACTACAACTACATCTTCAACAATTGCTACTACTTACTTGTGCAGGTTAAGCTGGAACCAAGCGAAGGGATATTGGGCAAGGTAGTGGTGGTTATTCAACTTACACTGGTGTGCTGCTTAGTCAATTGCAGAAACAAGCGCATAATCAACATAATAAATAAACAACATCGACTGGCCATATTAAACTGTGTTGTGTAAAACATAATCAAGGAAGGACAAAATCAATGGCTTAAACAAACGGATCTACTGAACCAACAACTTAATCTACTGTTATTGGTGCATCTTCTTATAGTTATTGAGATGTATGCTACTACCCTTGCTGACTTTGCTACTAGTGGTGGTACCTATACCTCCTATGATGCTACTGGTGTCATTGGATTTGGATAGGATGCCTTTGCTACTCATTTGGTTTTGACTCTCTAACTGGTTCTTAAGCTACCTTTGCTAAAGGTACTACTGGCACTGGTACTAGTTTTGGATCATAGACAATGACGTAATTGATTGCTTCAATCAATCCACTGATGCACCTAACTTATGTCCTTGCTTATGGGTAAACAACTATATCAAATCAATCAACTGTATCAACTACTGATGTTGTTGGGTCTCGATCAATCAAATCTACCTATGCTATTAGCCATTTCGTTCATTGTAAAGTTCTGATCCAACCTTGTAGGGTATCTCACCTACACAAATCCAGGTTAACACCTGATTGTCACACCTTATTGCGTATAACTCTAGTATAACAAAGAGGAGATATAGGCAAAGCCTATATTATATCTTAGATATCTATCTCTTACTATAGATATATATAGATACCTATATGGAAGATGCATATATATATATATATATAACTAGGAAATGTATATAACATCCATATTAGGTATAGTGAGTAATAAAGATTCAATGTGTATGTAAGATATAGATTCATTCATTCAGTGTGTATGTAAGTTATAGATTCATTTATGAATTATGGAAGAGATATATTCATTTTGTCTGTCTATAAGATATAGATTTTGTCTGTCAGTAGAGAAAGGCAATAACAGTCTTATATATGCGATAGAATCAACCTGTCCGAAAACATGTCTCGACCACCCTATTCCTCTCGCTCATCCGAAAGCATGTTTCGACCACTGCTAGGAGCCCGCTATTTGCTTGTTCTATTCCATCAATAGTTAGTTCGAATGTGCCATCGATGAGCCACGAGTCTTCTTGTTTGCGCTTCCCCGCCCATTGCTAGTGGGATTCTGTTACCCCTGGTGGGGAATCTGGTGGAACTTGATTGGTTGGAAGGTGCGAAAATGCTAGAGGGATATAGAAGTGTTCTTGACAAGCCATATGGAAGTGTTCCGACGAGCCATCTTTATTTTTTTAGTCCCAACAAGCCATCTTAATATTAAGTATTATGTACAAGCTAGAATGAAGTATGATGTACGAGTTAGAGTGAATCCTTTGCTTTTCTAAGCTCCGCCAGGCATTGAGCTCCATTTCTTATTGGTTCTGTTATGGGACAAAAATGCCCCTGATGAACTCTCTATTGGTTATGCAAGTCCCGGTGGATTTCTTCTGTGATTATGTAGTAGCTGCAACAAATCTTGATTATTACGTAGCCAACATCCATAGGATTTCTTTTTGATTATGTAGCAAATCTCGAGTGTTTTCTCTTCTCCGATCCGGGACACGATATATGTTACTAACTCTTTCATTTCGATCCGATTGATAGCATGATCCCACCATTCATATACTTATTATTGCAACCCACCCCTCCTTCTGAAGAGTTGATAGTTTGTAGTTAACACAGTATGTATAGTTTCCGGGAGTACATAACCTTTATTTATTTACCCAGTGGGCCATCGATTCAAAACCGGTTGAAAGAAATGAAAGGAGGAAGGGCCAAAACACTTTATTCCATTGGCCGCCTTTTCCGAAGTGCTAAGCAGTTGAAGATTGAAAATCTAGTGAAGATAGAGGTGTTGAAGCCGCATAAACGGGAAGTATGAAACAATTTGAAGCCCTCTCTCTCTATAGAAATTCACGAGAGTCTAGTGATAACCATCTACAACATGCATTACCAAGGAGTATCTCCTTATTATAGTTCCATGGTCAACGGTCCCATTATTCAGTTAGTGAGCCCTACTCAATGGAGGAGCGAGATCCGTTGCACTAGCCATAGCAAAGAAAAAATAGTGAAGTTCAGGTGGGGTAGAGCAATGAATAGGTAAAAGAAAGCATGAGAAAAAGGGTTTTTGGTATAGAAGCATTTGTTTGCCCCATAGTTGGAAAAGGTGCATGGGGAGGATGATTGGTAAACCTTCTCCCGATATCTAGAGCTTGAAAGTTCTAACCCATCTCTATAATGTTTGCAATGGCTAGCAATAGGAGGAATAATAGGCTAACTAGGCAAATTAGAACAAGGGGAAAATATGGGGGGCTATTCCTAAGTTTAGAAGTTTAGGATGTTGAATATTTCATATATACGAAGGCAGATCTATAACATGTGAAGCACCAAACCCAAGCCATTGAGAAAGAAAAAATATAGGCAGGGGAAATAGTCTTTTTGTACCAGATGTGGGAGCATAATCGCTAGAGCTAAGCACTTCTTAATGTAGTGTACCAAAAGAGCTAGGTCAATCAGGGAATTCTGTCAATTGGAAGGAGTTTGGTATCGCGGGTGCAACCAAACCCATCTAGAGCTTTCTAAACCATTCTTTCTGAACATTATCAACTATTGGGCAAGTGCCCTCCCTACCCATTTTGAGGCCTGGTCGGCCTGACTCGTCGAAATCACTATCATTCTCTTCAAGCGACTTTCCTTATTGCTATGGTTATTAGTCCAGGTAGTTCAGCATTATAACCTCGCTATCACCACTAGAACTATGTAGAACGAAGAGAAATACATTAGTTTACTCCATGCATCAGTTTCATGATTCATCCCATCACTAGTACCTTGGGATGGGAAATCATTATCACTATCATTCCGGAGAAGCAAATGGCGAGCAAGTCGAGTAAAGCCAATTCAGTGAATTAGTATGGATTAGGAACAATCACTCGTAACAAAGGTGGCTAATAACCATTTTCTCAATACTGGCTGGGCTTTAAGGTGAAATCATCTCTAATTTCTAGCTATAAGAGATAGAGCTTTATTTATAGCGGTTTGAATAAGTAGGCAACATGCGGAATTATGAGGAACGCGTTTAGAAACAACAAGAGGATGAAGTGGAATAACTGCTTTTGGAAACACATTTGAAAGCTCCTTAGTTGCGGAATGTGTATCTATCTAAGTCTCTAAACTAATCATTCCTAAACCAATATAAGCATTTCTCTAAGCATTCTAACCATTTCTAAGCCGCCTTTTTGACTGGCTCGAATGGAGAAGCCAATCATTTTAGTGAGTGTGTCTGGGTTCTATCAATCTTCAAATAGTGTGGAACACAAAAGGGGGTCTGCAACACACGCTTTACTCCAAGAGGTGGGAACTAGTAGATAGCAGGATGGATGGGAATCAAAGCTTTATAGCTAATGGGTAGCACTTCTAATTCACTCGGATAATCGGTATCATTCAATGCAAAGACAAAGCTTACTCATTCAGAGCCGGGGTAGGTTCCTTCTATAGCGGGATATCAATCCCAGTTAGAGATTGCAAAGGATCTAGATGTTACGTAGGGGGTAGGTGGGATAGATAGGTTTACCGAGAGCTAGGTCATTCATAGGGGCTCTATTCGGGTGGGGTAACCAGAATTGTCGAAGCGAAACATTGAGATCAAGGTCGGTTTGATTTCTACTGGAAGCCAATCAATTACTGGAATATGAGAGCGAATGAAACGGGGAAAGATTAGGAAGACTGACGAAAGACTAGGTTGGAGTAAGAGTTTCATCCCCATCGTCAGCTCCATCGTCATTCCCATCTCAAGCTCCCTCAAATCCATATCTATTGAATCTATCTCCATCTGGTAGAGCATTTGAATCGGGTCATGATTTAGCAACCCAACTCCCTCCTATTGGTTGGTTGAGGTCCATCCGGTTCATTTGTGGTGGTGGTGATCGATGCTCCACTAAGCTATTGCTTACCCACTTGCTTGCTGGCTGGTTTACACCAGAGTGATTGCACTGTCCAGCCAACCACGACCCTAGGTTCATTCGTGGTGGTGGAAAACTCTACTAAGCTATTGTTTACTCTTTCCACAGTGGCTGTCTCCGCTCCTATCCCTTGTGGTGCTTTTCAATCTCAGGTGTGCTGCCCATTAGTTTCTCTTATTATCTATGGTTGGCGATGTCAGTCAGATCAGATCATTGCATGGCTGCATGTACGATGTGCTCACTTGAACTTGATCTGGGTGGAATGATCGAAAGGAGCAAGCTGTTTCCCTTTTAAAACAATAGCCTCTCTACTCTCTTTTTTATCCACCTCCCTCTCTATTTCTTTTTGATCTCCCTCCGAACAGAACAACAGTATTTGAAGGGTGGGGGTGATGCCTCCGTTCTATATATAGATAGATGAACATACATAAAGAAGCCTATCTCTCTTCTATCTGCCTACCATACATACCTCCCGTCTTATCGTTTCTCCCCTCCAGTCGGTCCATTTCAATCAAGAAAGCCAAGGCCAAGGCTGGGGAGGGCAGCTAATATAAGGAGATAAGAGCTTTCCATTTCAATTCCGCAAAAAACTCCATACATATCATAGTGAGCTCCCGCCTCTGGACTTCTGGATGGATCACTCTATGATAACCGCACTTCCCAGTCTATCTCACATCCCTTAACCTCACCGCGGCGGCTGTTTCACGACCTTACCTCTAATGCTTTTTAAGTTTTAGAAGGATTTTGGCAGAGTGATGGTGTGGGATTATTGTTACAAACTTCCGTCCAACCCTCATCTTGACTAGGGTATTCTTTAGGCTTTTCTTTAGCAGGTTGCTTCTTTGTTGGTAAAATAGGGTGAAGTAGGCTGATATGTGCAAATGTGGGGTGCCCATGTAAGAACAATCTCTTATCTTGTGATCAAGATCATTGGAAGCAACAATTGGGTAGATTAATATAGTTCACCTTTCGGGCTAACCTTTGCTCTACTACCCTTAATGTCAATGGAGTCTTCCGGGTCTGGTAGTAAAAAGATGATATGGGCCAAATTAGCCAAACTTTCTAAATGGGAAACAAGACAGTCCATGAATTGCCTCTCAGTCCTAACTAGGCATTGAACTTGAGTCGACTTGTTGGCTGAGAAGGGTTTGTCTGAACTGGGACACATCCATTGCCCTTGCTTGAAAACTTTTGCTGAATGTGCATGTTTGATAGATTGAAACAGGATAAAGTTGTTGGTGAGTTTTCTGTTAATCACAACTTTCTAGCCAAGAGGCTCCTAGCTTTCTTTCATCCAGTTATGTAGTCACCTCAGGTGGAATATGATTCAAGAAATTCCTAACTAAACTTGGCTAAGCTTGTCTACATCCTTAGCATAATCTACCTCAATGCAGTATGTGCATGCATGCATGCATAGAGATGGTTTGGGCTCAAAAGAATGAAGCTTTTCATAAGAATAAGAGTCTGTGATTACCTCTGGTACTCTGGGAGGAACCTGTTTACTTCTGAAGCCACCATGGCTGTCCTCGCTACCTACAAGAGTCAGTTGCAAGTCCTTGGAAGCCATAGAAGGAAATTTAATGCTTCCTTAATCAGGGAATGGAAACCTGCAGCAAGAAAAAAGTCAAACACATGCAGCAATATAGGACTTTCAATTTGCAAATGAAGGGGCTAAAGGGTATAAATAATATAGAGTAGCGGCTAATCAGTCAGAGAATAAAGGCCATACAAAGCAGAAAATCTCTGTTGCACAGCCTAGTTTCCACTGACTGGGCTCCTCAATACGTTGTCACTGGAAAAGCTAGACTTGTAGTTTAGTCATGGATAATTTTTCATCGTAAAGGAAGGTCTCACAGTTAGGCTTTTTGTATGAGTTGCACTGTCAAAAATGTAAAGAAAAAGTGCATATCTGCTGATATGGCAATCAAATGTAAAACTGGTGACTCAGTCATCACTGGCAAATTTTGTGTGGAAATAAGTTATTTAACTGGATAGATTCAGAAAAACAATATTTACTAGGTAGAAGCAAGCTATGTGATCTACATTTGCTGTTCCCTTGAAATTGACTACAATCTTTAATCTTGAAGCATATTTGTGTGAAGGTCAATGGTTATATCACCAATATGAACGACAACTCTCTTTTAAATAACGTAAGCCTTTTATGTCCATAGGTGATGGAAGGGATGTATTGAAGAAAGAAGCTTGTCATAAGGTACCACCCATATGACTGAGATATACGATCCCACAGCCTTGAATGCCATGCCTATACTTTGGAAGATTGATCCACAATAATTTATTAAAACATTTTGAAACAGTTTATGCTAGATGGCTTTTCTGCCCCTGCTTCATTTTGCTGTCAAAATGGGCAAATTTATAGCGTGTTCTACTTGAAGCTCTAGAAAAGATGTGAGATATCCCTGGAAGTCTCTAGTTACGATTTTTTCTTGTTGATGTGACAATGTTATTTTGTTTCAGCAATTTGACTTGCTTAATGCTGACATTTCATTATGTAACCAAGGGTGATATTTTTTGATACTAGTAGGAATCATTCAAAGGTCGAGTAGTTCATGTGTTGGAAGGGATGGAAAACACAACCACAGTTCATGTGGCTTATGTATTTTGAGAAGCTTAATTTTTAAAATTGTTATGGATTCTGGTTAAACTTAACTTTGGGATATTTTCAATGGTAACAAATGATTGCAATATTAATAACTTCAGCTGGCATTCTTGTTATGTTCAAGCCGTTTCTGTAAATTCCATTTCCATGTTTGATATAGCTCACGTTAGATCAATGACTCATTTATTGTTATTGTAGTGTTGGCCCTGCTGATATCGTTTTTGGTTAAGCAAGCATATTTTAAGGAGAGGTTCAGTGTGACAGTTCATGGTTAATGATGGGTCTGCCAGGCCTGTTGATATGCAGTGCATTGCCCATTCCCGTGTTTAAAACATGTCACACTTTTCTTGAGAAGTAGCTTACCAGTAAAGTCTGATGTAGCTTTTGGAGAAATGTGCTGTTACAGGAACCTCTTCATGTAGTACGGGAGGTTGTCCTACACATATAGCAGCATAGTAGTTTGTCTTCACATTAAGAAGGAAGTTTCATGGCACAATATCGTATGATTTGTTCAGAGTTGTTCTTAACTAACTGTTTTCGATTGTTTAATATGCAGAGAGTTCATCCAGTCTCATCTACCCTCGTTCACCAAGAACAATCCTCAGGTGGAGGTGGTCACTGAAATGATGCGTGGGAAGCATCCGCATTTGAGAGGATATTATAGTGAGCTTTACTATTTTTCATCTCCTTGCTTTTTTATCTAGTCTCTGATAAAGGAGCCTCTTTGGTACTTTGTTCTTAAAGTGAAATTGTTTGTTGTCGTATATTATAACCATAGCGGAACAAAAGAAGCTTCCATGTATACTGCTTATCTGATGTACTTTGCTGATCTGATATGTAGGGTGCAAAACAGTGCGAATGGTAGATTCTAGAAATTTGGACCCCAAAGATATTTTGCTACAGGCAATAAGACTCCGAAATGCCTTGGGACTGAAAGTGACCAAATTGAAAACTCGACATATGATTACAAAGCCAAGTGTTCAGGGAACATGGAAGACTGATCTCAGAATCTGAAGTTAGTTATTGCAAGCTCTATCTTTGTGCAATATGTTCTGCACACCAGCCATGCTAGAAAACGTTGCGATTCCTCTGAAGATAAAATTCATAACTGAAATTTTAGTAACGTGCTAAGTCTGAATGGAAGGCTACGGGATTAAACTTTATTTCATATTACCTGTAGAAGGGTATTCCCAAGCACTTCCATTTGAAGTGCATTTGAAGTTGCTTGTCATGATTGAGGACAAGTCTGCACCAATCTATGGATTTTACTTTTTTCTCCACACTAACAATCAACCTAAGCTGCTGGTTGAACACAATTATTGTTTTTCACCTTCTGTTCCCAAATGATCTCAGTTTTTTACAATTTAGTTGGGGATCAGGCCTTTTAAAAGGGTATAAGTACTGTATCAGGTTGAATAGCAACAGAAGTTAGTGTCTATCTAAAGGAAACAGGATTCCACATATTATTGGGATGAAAATATTTCACTGCAGCTACAGAGGTACTGATGGTTTTCAGTTATGTTTGAACGGTTAATGGAGTAAAGCCCTAAATGTTACCATGATCAAGAACTTCATGCTCATGTAGCTAAATTCTGGTTGGTCAGACCTCCTAGGCAATGAATTGTTCACGGGGCGTGGTGAACATGTGGATTAAAATGACAAAGTGGTCAAAGGTGCTGGAGCTTGTTTCAAGTTTATTGTACGTTCATTCCTGCACACATACATGTAAGGGCACCGCAAGAGATTCATAATGCTTGCCACAACTTTAGTCACAATAAGAAGGCCACAGTTTTTTTTCTATCTAAACCTCTTTATATTGTAATATTTATATAAAACTAGTTTTAAAAGTAATCCTACTCTCATAGAAGCGAGAGTCTCTCCCCATTTAGAGCTTCAAACACTAGTCGAACAAGTAGGGTTTTCATAAAGATGTCAAGTCTTGGTTAAATCATTGGGGAATAAACGAAGAAGTCACTTTGCATAATAATGATAATATTGAAAATATTGTTACATCTAAATTTAAAGGGAAATTGCGGTGTGATAAGAATTAGATGATAAAATAAAATTAAGATACTATAAGGAGGTGACCAACCCAAATCTAGAGGTTCAAAAGTATCTCTATGTTTTGACTAGCGTTAATAAGAAAATCAACATTGTTAAAATAAGAACATACTCTCATGAGCTCCATAGTGAAACATGCATTGAACAAGTCATGGGTTGAATTTTTTTTTGTCATCTTTGTGATATTAAGTGGGTTGAAGATGAAAACTGTTTTTTCTTAAAATGTCATGCATACATCCACATTAAATCACAATTTCAAATATTTGTTACAACACCAACTTTCTTAACCTTTTAATTGATCAAAACTATAGTAATTTAGGAACGTTTTTCTTAAAGTTTTTCGAGCTTAGAAATAAAGTTGTAAAACAAACCAATCATTTTTTTTTTATTTTTTATCTCAAGATCTGATAAACCAAATTTGGTATGTAACCGTCATTATCAATGTATTATATGAATTGTTCAAAAAATTAAAAAAATATTCCTATTTTAGTGTAAATCTGCAAAGCAATTAAATTTTTTAATTTTAATAATATTTACTTAGAATATTTAGGTAAAACTATTGCCTCTATGAAACTTATAAAATTCCAATTGTCCTATGTTTTTCCATTTATGGAAGATTAATGATGTAATGCATAACTTCTTAATAAAAAACCACCATTTAATCTTGGTGATACATCGCTCCTCCCAAGAACCCCTTAGGTTATGCTTTTCCATTTATAAATGATTAACAATGTAATGCATAACTTCTTGATGAAAAACCATGCTCACAAGAATCTCTTAGGTAATTCTATGTTTGATATAAACATGCACCTTAGATGAGTTTATGCCTTTTAAAGAAGGGGTGTGTCATTAGTATATATTTGGTATTTAGAGGATGGCTTAGATATGAAGAGCCTTGTTTTAAAAAAAGAATCTCTTAGGTAATGCTATGTTTGATATAAACATGCACCTTAGATGAGTTTATGCCTTTTAAATAAGGGGTGTGTCATTAGTATATATTTGGTATTTAGAGGATGGCTTAGATATGAAGAGCCTTGTTTTAAAAAAAGTGAAGCTCATATCCAAAGTATAATTATGAAACCATTGCCTCTCTTGCAACTATGAGATGAGAATGTTTAGTTGCATTTTGTATATTTGTAAAATATAATATACATTTGCATTTTTTTAACTCCTTAATTATCTTACTCAAGATGTAGCACTTTGTGAATGATATAGGGTCAATGAGATGGTGTGAAATCAATGTTTATGTATTTTTATCTACGCTTAATCTTATATCTTGCGTTGCGAGGCTTTAGAATGGTGTTATCCCTACATATGATTGGATGCACCAAGTTTGGTATTGAGATCTCAAATCATATAGACCATTGCAAAAAATATCAAGCTTATTGTTTATGATGTGAAGAAGACATTTTAGGTTCAGAGGTTGATAATTGAGAGGAAATTATAACTAACTTTTTGACTTAGAGTAGATGGAATTTTGTGGATAATACCAAGAAGTTATAATCGATGTGTTTTTTATAATGTTTAATCCTCAATAAGATGAGATATTACTAGAATCATTACAAGGACTGGAATGATCTTATTGCATTTGTCCAATCATACACAAATAAAGGATTCAAAACATATCCCTTTGTGTACATTGATTGACACTTATCACAATTAGTAAAAGTACCTTAACTCTCTCTAATCACTTTGTACAATAAGTGAGGGACACCTATAAAAAATAAATGTTAGTGGATCAAATCATAACGAGTGATCCCTATTACCAGGGATGAGTGTTAGTATGTTGTGAAAGGGAGTGTGAGGAAATGCCTTGGAGGCTCTAGTGTGGTCCTTTTGATGAAGAAACCCAGGGCACTTTTTGAAGGTGGATGAGATTCATCGGGCTTGGGGAGCATAAGTTTGAACCACATTACATTGGATCGAGTTTAGAGATAAGCCCGTGAAGGCATTTCTAAAGCTTTGGGCACTAATGAGGCCTTTGAAAGAATTGCAATGCTCAAAACTAAAACAAGGTGAATTTCCAAACTAGGGGATATTGAGAAAGAACTTGTAAACCAATATAAAAACGTCTTCTAGTGGCAAGGAATGATTAAGGATTGTAAGTTGGCCATGCAAATTTACCTCAACAATGTCCCTTGAACATGAAAGATTATGTGACTAGGGGTTGACCTTAGAAGAGCAAAAATGACCTTGATGGTGATCACTCATGATAAGTTCTCCAAACTTGACGGATATCCATGTGAGTTTATAAGGTTGCATGGGACTTTGTTGAGTTGAATTTGGGGCTAGTGTACAAGGACGATGTACATAAACAATCATTAAGGAACATGTCAACACGGGGTTGATTAAATTTATCCCCAACCTTGGGGACCCAAAGTTGATTAGCAATTGGAGGCTCGTGACTCCATGAAAGGTTTCTTACAAAATCTTAGCCACAAAATTAGTCGTTCAATGTAAGTACACATTGCCAAAGAATAATCATTTAGTGTAAGTAAACATTGCCAAAGATTGTTAGACTTGAGAAAATGAGCTTTACTAGAGTTTGTTTCATCTTAGGAAAATGTCATTGTTGTTTGGGAAGTTATCGAGTGGGCTAGGTCCCTAGGCCTATATGTCTTGTTTATTAAATTGACTTTGAGAAGGTATATGATAGAGTGGAGTGGCCCTTCATTCTTGCAATTATTAAAACATTGGGTTTTGGACAATTTTTGGCAAGTGAAAACTCTCATCATAGACATAATATCCACCTCTTTATTAACCAAACCAAATTAGAGGAGATTGGCCTTTTTGTGTCAATTAGGCAATGTTGCTTGCTTGCTTTGGTGTTGTATGTTATCTCTGCAAAATCCTTGGTTCCCTTCTCCAACATAAGGTTGCTTGACAATGCTTCTATATATCTTCTATTTAATCAGGAACACTCGTGCATTTTATCTTATCAATCATGGTTTCCAATGTACTTGTGAGATGTTGCGCACTGTGTGTGCGGCTTGCAAATTCTTATCTTGCACTAGTTTCTTAATATGCTTCTACAAAAATGAAATTAAATTGCGAAAAATCAAAACACACAAGAACTATCTTCGAACACTTGTGACTTCGAGTCTAATGTATGGCCCCTCTGAGAGCGATATCATCAGTAACCTAGTCCTGTGATATCACTTCTCTTGCTTTGTAATTAGAGTGTGTTCTCATAATCTATTTCTACAACCAAGCATTATACATGAATCAAAGCAAATCAATTCTAGGAAAGAAGTAAACATAAATACGATACAAACTACAACATAAACAATTGGACATAAACACGGTACAAGCTACAACATACAATTGCGGGAAAGTAAGCAAATCATACTTAAATTGAAATACTAAAAAAGAAATAAAAGAGGATTGAATTGCTCAATGCCCTGTTCTTGTGGAGTGAGCTCTGCCTCCAATAACATGGCAACAAACTTAATGTACAACAACAAAAACTAGTTAAGCACACACATGAAAATGAGCAAATTGTAATCTCAGTTAAAAATCGGATTTCAAGAACTTGTAGTTTTATTCCATCATGAATTTGGACATTGCTCTAAGAGTCCCTCCCTTTGGAATGGATATGACACTCTATTTTATACATAAACTTTCTTGCAACTAAAAACCCACTTGAGGATAAGAGATTCCCAAGTGATTACGACAATTTGCTAAATTTACAACTCATAACTAGATAGTTCCAAGATTCTAGCTAACCCCATAAAATTTAGAATACCACGGACTGCAAAATTTGTAATTAGTTGTTTGGGTTACAACAACTTGCCCAAAATACATTCAAGAGCCATGGAGTTGTGGAAAAACTCATTTTAGATGTTGTTGCAACTCTCTCCCAAGCATCAAGGACGAATTTGGAACTGATAAATATATGGAAAAAAGTATTTGCAGACACGGGTATCTAGAAATCTGCCCTTCAACAATAAAACACTATATCTCATCATTTATTAACTTCCCCAAATGGTCGTGACAATAAATTCGTGACACCTTCATTAGTTCTTTGAATGGATGCTTAGATATCTTCTAATTGTTGCTCCCTTGATTATTGGGTATTTAAATTCGTGGCATCTTTTATTAGATTGCCTCCCTCTAGAAATCCATGGCTTTAAGAACACAATTGGTTGCTAGATTCACAATGTGGTGTTCCAATTATGTTTCCTTCTCACCCAAGATACTTGCAGGCTAACAACCATCATATGAGGATGCCATGGATCCATGGAAAACAATAGTTGATCATGTGGCACCTTGCAAACAAAGATAAACACAAATACATTCTTCTTTCTAATGTTTAATAAGCAATTCAAACGAAAAACTACATAAATGCAATGGAAAACACTTTGAGCCTAGATCCCGCACATAAGCATAAAAAATGGGCTAATACTGGGTTATGGATAAATAGAAAGGGATTAAAAATGAGGAAAAGAAGATGTCAAAAGATGGTAATTTTGTGACTCATCACTGCTTGTGGGATTATTAAAGGTATTCCCTTTCGAGAGCCATAGGTTGATAGTTGGTCAATGACCATTTTGCTAATGGCTAATTTCTCACCGTACTAAAATAAAATCACACTCTAAACAATAGCATGGATTGCCTCAATATTTTATGTGACACATTAGGTCCAATGTAACAAATGGACAAAACTGAGTGACATAAGGTTAGAAAGAGATCTTGATTGGCTAGTGAGCCAAAGGATAGTTTTCATCATAGCAAGGCCAAGTCATCAAATTTTTGGGCATCCTATTTTCCTTCCAAGCCTCCCCAGAGGCCTTGTGGAAAGTAGTGATTTAGACAACCATTAAGAATTTAATAGATTGATGGATTACAAAGCCTATGTTCTTGGAAACTAGATTTTGTATATGCAAGAACACATTAATAAAAGAACATTCTCACGCTCGAGCTCAAGCCTTGTGTGCCAAATGGGTCATCAGGGTAGTGGAAAGAATATATCCTTTGAAAGCTTTACTCTAGAAGTGTATTACTAGTGGACCCCACTTGGGAAAAAAACCTTGGTGTAACTTTAACTTACAAACCCTTCTCACTCTTTCTAAGGTTGAGGTTAAGGGTGCCTTTGTCAGTGTAAACATTTGGAAGGCTTGGGAAGCCATTAAATCTAAGTTGTTATGGAAAAGTGACTCCTTAAGAATATAGTATCCTTTAATGATCATTGCATCCAATGGTTGCTTCTTGTGTTATATGAGGGGAAGGCCTTGGCTAAAACAACTCAAGTTTTGGCCAAACCCTTGTGCAAATGAGGAGTCACAAAGTCGATTTGTTCAATGTCCATATTACGGATTGGAAAAAGTTGGCTTCAAGTGTATGCTTAGTCTAATCTTTCCAACTCTTATAGGATAATACTCAATTGTGTTAAAAGTATTATCCTTGATAATTCTTTTTTGAAGCTTAGGCATCAAGCACTACTTGGTGGTGGAACTGGAGATGGAACCACACAAAAGGATTAAAAAAATATTGACCAATTGATGGATATAGATCATGGAGTAGAAAGCTTATCCTCGAGGCATGCCTCAATAAGATATTGAGGATTTAAGTCTAAACATAAAGTATGGCTATATAAGTTTAAATCCAGATTAAAACCCCACTTGGAGTTGAAGAAGACCTTTTTGCTTGGTCACTAGCCTTATATAGGATGGCCCTTGGGCAATTTGCTTAACAAAAGTGCCCTTTATGTGGAGCAGAAGAAATTGTAAAGCACCTTTTTGGTTATGAAAGTTTTCCAAGTCAACTTGGGAGTGTGAACATAAAATCTATAGAGCTTCTCCCTTCTCTCATTTCTTGGAAAGCCACCTTATTAGGAGACTTACTTTCTTGGGTTGTCAGGGTCAATGTAAACAACTAGTCATGATTGAAATTTTATTTCATATAGGGATATTTGAAAGGAATAAATCCTTTTTTAAACATGTGCAATAATATCTTTTCCCCTATTAAGATGTCTCCTTAATTTGCGCCAACCTCCATTTGCATATCCAAGCATAGGGGATGAAGTTCAAGATATAGACGGTGCATTTGCATTAATTATTAGAGTTTAGGAGGTGTTTGATGCAACATGTGTAGAGAGCCTCCTTTTATTTATTCCTTTTCTTTTTCATCCTAGTGTCGAAGCTCTAAATTGTGTTCGTATCACATAGTTGATTATGCTGTTCACAATATCTAGAAAGACACCATCATTGGATTCCTCCTCCTCACCCTAATAAATGATGAGTTTCCATGCTTGGTGCTAGCCATCTTTGAGGCATAAAAGGCTCTTGAGCCCAAGTAGGGAAATGATGGATGGGAACCCATTCTCGATCGTGAACTCACTATTGTATGGTGCCCCATTTGCATCCCCAACCCAAGCCCCCAAATACATAGTCAATCTTCCCCCTAATGTGGGTACACTTCTTGTAGCTCCTTCATGTGAAATTTTCAATGATCCATTTGTTACAGAATCTTTTATTGTTATTTGCACATACAACAATTTTGGAAATCATTAATATTAGTTTTTGTAACTTAAGTACCAATTTTGTAGAGCAATTTTTTGGTCCCTAGGTTGAACACTTTTGCTTGTGAATGTTTTGCAATTCGACCTGTACTTTTATTGGGTATAATGCCATCTAAATATTTGATATATTAAAGTTAGAAGGAAACATTTCAATAACTGTTTTATGACAATGAATAGGATCTGAGATGAGTCACTTATAAAAATGTTCAATGTTTGACAATAATTTTAATATCAATTATACTTAAAACTCATTGTTTTTCCATAATTGTTTGACAATAATTTTAATTTTAGTTACATTTAAAACTGTTTGTTTTTCATATTGTAAACTTTAAAATCCTCATTTATTTTTCTTCCATTTTTTTTTCTAGTTCTAATACTTATTTGTTAGATTGATGTGGATACATACACAACAAGTGGCATACAATAGAATTAACAATTTATGTATAGTATAAAATTTGTCACCAAGTATGCAAACTAATTTTCAACTTTTCATAGATTTGGTGAAAATTGATCTTTAATTTTTATAAATTCAGTAAAAAAAATAGTTTTAAAATAGTTTTTGTGGGATTTTAGCTATAGGTAACTTTTCTAATAATGCAATTATGCTTTATTTTAAAACATGTAAATAATTCTATTTTCATAGATTTGGTGAAAATTGATCTTTAATTTTTATAAATTCAGTGAAAAAATAGTTTTAAAATAGTTTTGTGGGATTTTAACTAGTGGAAATTGATCTTTAATTTTTATAAATTCAGAAAAAAATAGTTTTAAAATAGTTTTGTGGGATTTTAGCTATAATAACTTTTCTAATAATACAATTATACTTTATTTTAAAACATGTAAACAATTCTATTTTAAAACACAATTATCTAGACAATGCACATTAAATATTCTCACACTCTCTTTAATAATTATTTTATTTTAGGCACTTCTCGAATCCTTTTAGATGTTAAATTAGTCCTTTGAAAAAATATCTTCTAGTGCATATTTAGTACTACAAGATAAGACTTTAATTTAATTGTTTTGTATTTTCTCTTTGTTCCAATGGGGATGCATTTCATTGAGTTTGGTTAAGGTATGAAACACTATTTTTTTTAATAAATAAGATTTTAATTCTCATAAAATAGATTTAAATTGGGTTTGGTTAATATCATTAATAATCTACTTTTGTTTGTATTTTCTTAATATCATTAATAATCTACTTTTGTTTGTATTTTCTCTTTGTTATAATGAGGATGAATTTCATTGAGTTTAGTTCATGGTTCATGTATGAAACATTTTTTTTTTTTAATAAATAAGATTTTAATTATTATAAAAGAGATGTAGATTAAGTTTGTTTAATATCATTAATAATTTACTTTTGGTTTGTTGAGAATGATGTACTGGTTAGTTAATTTTTTATACCTCCTAGTTTCACTGCAATCCCATCCCATTTTGAGAGACCAATTTTTGGTAGATTTTCTTTCATCAATACAACTTGTTAAAGTTGAATTAGTTTGCTTAGCTAGCTTGACGTTTATCATTTTGCACACATTAAAGACAACCGTGCAATTTTACTATTTTAAGAGATGCCACTAGAATCATGATTTTTTTTTAACATGGAACTAAATTATGTACAAACAATGATAAAATAGATTCAAGACTCCCTACCATCTCTTTATATAATGTTTCATCCATTATATTTGAGTCTTCAAAAGTCGTTAGCTTCACCCACCATGCACCTTAGCTTTAGTAAAGCATTCCGGTGAAACAAAGCAAGCACCATGTGTGTTTAGAAGATACCAAAATCCTAACCAGAAAGGATGACTATAAGTGTATAATTAAAGAAGATGACTACAAATGTAGAATTAGAGAAGCAAAGGAAATTATCAAACACCCTAACAGCCTCAACACAGATGGAGGCTTAGAAATTACTGAGAATTAACTTCCATGAATCTAGAATAGAAGAACTAAGTAAGGTTGACATGTTTTCTTTCATCCTCTTTTTTTTTAAATTAATCTGATTGATTATTTCTCTAATCTTTTGTTTGGAATTTTTCTTCTTAATCTTTTTTTTTTTGGATTATGTTGATATTTTGATTTCTTGATTTTATAATGGTTTCTTTTCAGTTATAATTGCTAAGATTTATTTTTTAATTATTTATTCTTTATTTATTTTTTAACATTTATTATTTATTTCCCTATTATTATTACTACTATTATGTTAACTTTTATTTCTTGTTCTTTTTATTGCTTGATTATATTTTATTACTATAATTTTTATTTTAATACTATTAAATCATTAATACTGTAATAAGACAAGTTATACTATTATTAGAATACTATTATAACAAAAGTTAATATTATTATGAAAATATTATCAAGAAAAAATATTATTATGAAAATATTATCAAGAAAAAATATTATTATTATAAATATTATTATATTAATGTGAAGACAAGTTAATTCTGTTATTAATATTATTATTAATATTTATAATATTACCATTATTATTATTATTATTATTATTATGAAGAGTATTATTGTTTTGCTAAGATAAGAACTCCTAAAATGCTATGGGATGAAAGAGTGTGTCACCTTTGTGACACTAAGAAGGTTGAAGATGAAAAGCACTTTCTCTTAAATTGTCCAGCCTATACCCATATTAGATCTCATTTTCAAAATATTGATCACACTACCAACCTTCCTAACCTCTTAACTCAACAAAAGTATGGTGATCTTGGAAAGCTTCTCTTAATGCTTTTTGAACACAGAAACAAAATTCTAAAGAATCACAAGTAATCACTTACCCTCTTAAGGTCCGATAGACCAATTAGGTCTTAGTGGACTTTAATCGTCGTCATCATCATCATCATCATATTATTATTATTATTATGAATACTATTATCATTATCATTATGAAGAGCTATTAAAAAATTGTCAAATCAAAATTCAAGGAGGAAATGTAGTGTGATAAAGAATTAGAGAAAAAAATAAAAATAAGATATTATAAAAATGTAATCAATCCTTAAATTTAATATTATATGACAAGTTAATATTATTATGATAATATTATCAAGAAAAAATATTATTATTATTATAAATATTATTATATTAATGTGAAGACAAGTTAATTCTGTTATTAATATTATTATTAATATTTATAATATTATCATTATCATTATGAAGAGTATTATTGTTTTTTATTATAATTATATTATTATTATTATGAATATTATTATCATTATCATTATGAAGAACTATTAAAAAATAGTCAAATCAAAATTTAAGGAGAAAATGTGGTGTGATAAAGAATTAGAGGAAAAAATAAAATTAAGGTATTATAAGGATGTAATCAATCCTAATCTAGAAGATCAAAATTATCTATCTGTTTTGCCAAGTGTAAATAAAAAAATAAGTATTGCTAAGATATGAACAAATTCTCACTAGCTTCATAGTGACACTGAGCCTTGGTCAATTCCTAAAAAGCCAAGGGATGAAAGAGTGTGTCACCTTTGTGACACTAAGAAGGTTGAAGATGAAAAACACTTTCTCTTAGATTGTCCAACTATACCCATATTAGATCTCATTTTCAAAATATTTGTCCCACTACCAACCTTCCTAACCTCTTAACTCAACACAAGTATGGTGATCTTGGAAAGCTTCTCTTAATGCTTTTCGAGCACATAAACACAATTCTAAAGTATCTCAAGTAATCACTTACACTCTTAAGATATGATAGACCAATCGATCTTAGTGGATGTTAATCATCATCATCATTATCTTTTATTATAATTATATTATTATAAATATTATTATTTTTAATAGTTGTTAATTCTAAAAATATTATTATTATTAATGAGAGTATTCTATTTTTAATATTATTATAATTATAATAATGTACATGTCATGTTAATACTTTTTTTTTTTTAATTCTTTTATTATTATGCTATTCTTGGTTCTTAGTATCATTTTTTTAAAGGTTTTTGATTATTTTTTTTTGTTTGTTTGTTTGTTTTTTTTTTTAATTCTCTATTTGTTTGTATTTGTTTTTTTTTTACTTTGTGTTTCTTTTTTTTATTATTATTTATTATATATTTTAGCATTATTATTTTTAAAATTTTTGATTATTTTAATTTTTTGTTAATTTATTTTTAATTTTTAGGTTGATTATTATTTAACTATTATATAGGTTATAATTTATTTATTTATTTTTTTGCTTCCTGTAGTGGATGTTGGTTGATTTTCTTATTTTTATTGTGTAGTCGATTTTAATTGTTTTTTAGAATTTGTCAGGTTGCCTTTTTCGCATTTTGACTCTTTGTTTTGATGATGGATCTGGTTTGCGATCTGAAATGTTGACAATGTAAAGATAACTACTATGGATTTTTTGAATAATTATGATAGTTTCATCCTTGTTTCAATAAAAATTGTTAAACATTTATAATTAGCGACTGCACTCAAAGGTACAAACCATGATGATAAAATGAATACAAGAA
>ML814602.1:102564-115699 GCA_009831015.1 Picea engelmannii
GTTATTTTAATTGCAAGGTTTTTATAGTGACATTGTTAATATGGATGTCCTTCCTTAATAGTATTATAATCAATAGTATTATAATAGTTAAGCATGTTACCCTTGCAACGAACTTTTACTTTTACCTTAAGATTTTACTAATGCAACAGATTAGTGGCTAGTGGGATGAATTTAGAGTAGAGGGCAGATTGAGAATTATTTTATGACAGCCATAAAGGAAGAAACCATTTACTTATGAAGTTAGTATTCAATAATAGCAAGATATTTAATTCAGTTAATGTTTAATTAATGTTTTACAAGCAAAGGAAGTTGATATAATGGAATGCAATGCAATGAAATGATAGTGAAATGTTAATGTAGGGTACTGGGATGTAATGGGATGCCAGTATGAGGTAAGGTCATTATTAATGCGATGATGTGCAATATCTTATGTTGATACTAATATGCAAGGGGATGTACATGATCATGGGGTCATCACTTATGGTATTGATATCGCAGATTATTTATAGGTGTTATGTTTTAATTAATGATTGATTGATCAAATAGCGTGCCTGGAAATAAAAAGGAATTGTGCCTCGAGTTGGTTACTGTTAGATAGTTTACGTATATCGGACACCTTGCGCGCTTGTAAATTCTTTTGGATTGAAGAATGTTTAAATGTTTAGATTTTTGGTTGCGCGCCATGCACAATGTTGGATTTTGATGTCTAATTCTCGCTCACAACTGAAGGGTTATGTTACTGTATTGTCATGTTGGTTTCCTTGGGTTGGTCTGATGACAGTCCTTAGCTTAGTGGGATTGGTCGCCTGTGTCGGGAGGGTTGTAGACACCTCATTGTATCCCAGTATATAAGTATGTGTGTGATTTTTGTGTAAAGGATCCCGTGCCGTATCAAGAGTATCGGGCCCTTTAAAGGCAGGGTTTCCACTCTTACGACACACCGGATGGAGATTACTAGTTTCTTCCTGAGCAGTTGGCCAAAAGCCTATTTGACCTTCTCTCTCTCCGGAGCAGAGAACTAAGATTAAACGCCCTACTTTCCTGTGCAGAAATAGTAAGATCTACTACTATGGATCCTTCCCTCTGTGTTCGTACTGTGCATAACCCAGTATGTCGTTAATGTTTGTGTTGTGCGCCTTGTGTCTATGGTCGTTTATTGCTTGCATTTACTCATGGTGTACCCTCAATCTTCTTGTGATGAACGTCGTGGTTGCGTCTTGTTGGTTGTCGAGTGGCGACGTAGAGTCAAGTGTGTCTGTTACTTCTACACGCGCGCACACACCTTAAACAAAAAGAAAATTTGCACCTATTAGAGAGTTGTTGTCGTAACAAGGAGGGTCCTTACACCACATCCTTCACCTCCATCTTCCACTTCTTCTACCATTTCACAACCACCTCCAAATTCTCCAAAAGAAAATGGTAAAATTCCTCCACAAACTCTTTTTCTTAAGCTTGATATTAAGTTTGAATTTCCCATGTACAATGGAGAGGTAAATGCTGAGAAATTGGATAATTGGATTCGTCAAATTGAAGTGTATTGTAGGATACACAGAATCCAAGATGATGAAACTACGATTCAACTTGCTTCTTTTAGATTGGAAAGTGCAACACTCATTTGGTGGGAAGCCAAAACTCAAGAGGACATGGAGTAGAATGGTAAAGTTTTATCCTCTTGGAATGATTTTATTGTTGCAATTAAAAGGAAATTTGATCAATTAACATACATGCAAAAAACTATTATGGATTAACAAAAATTTAGGCAAGCTAAAGGGAAAAGTGTGCAAAGCTACACTCCAGAATTTAGAAGAAGAGCTTTGATTTTGGGTATATATTTATCTTCTCAAGAAACTTTACTCAAATACATTGGAGGATTGCATAGCTATTTGAGACCCACAATTCTCATGTTTAACCCTACAAATCTAGATGAATTTTGTGTACAAGCAACTCATTTGGAAGCAAGAGGGAAGAATTCTCCTCAAGAGGGCATCAAGAAGCCATTTTTTAATGGAGACAAAGAAAAGAGGAAATTCAAAGGAAATGGAAAGAAGAATGATTCAGTCAAGAAAGAGGGAGAAAAAATCTCATGTAAACACTGTTCAAAAGAAGGCCATGATGAAGATCACTGTTGGAAACTTCATCCTGAAATGAGACCCAAAAATTTCAACAACAAAACTAAACCAATGACTGCTGCAACTACACAACATGATTTAGGATTTGATTCAGGAGATGAAACAAAAATGACAACCATGATTTTCAAGGTAAGGACTTTATTTCCAGTACTAGTTCTTCAAGTAGTAGCCTCAATGAAACTCAACATGAAAAATAAAGAATAGATCTTTTCCACATAAGGGTAATTTCAAAGCATACCAAGATAGATACTCTATTTGATACTGGTTCTCAAGCAAACCTCGTTTCTGAAGACACTGCCAAGAAATTGCATTTGGAAACTACTCCTCATCTTAAACCATATCCTCTAGGTTGGATATGTGACAATGCCAAATTACATGTGAAAATAAGATGTAAACTTAGATTTGCCATCACTGCAAACTTTATAGATGAGGTAGAGCTTGATGTTATTCCATTAGATATTTGTGGTATTGTGTTGGGAAGCCCATATTTATATGATAGGAGAGCCATCTTTCATCGTCATGAGAAAAAATATCATTTGTTTAAAAATGAAGTTGATTACATTGTTATAGAACATACAAAGAAGTTGAATTTGTCACTTGTAAATGCTATACAAATGAAGAGATTAGTCAATGCTAGTAAGAACTTTGTATTCTTGATGATCAAACCCAAATACAATGTTGAAAAATAAGCTTTCCAAGGATGTGATGCAAAGTTAAAATCTGATTTATATGAGATTCTTAATGAATATGATGAGATGTTTTAGGAACCCAAAGGATTTCCTCCTAAAAGAGGTATCTGACACGAGATTCAATTGCAACAATATTTTCCTCTTCCAAACATTGACATGTACAGGATGTCATTCATGGAGAATGCTGAAATTAAAAAAAATTTCCAAGAGTTGCTTGACAAAGGGGTTATCATGTCAAGCACATCGCCATGTGAGTCACCAATTGTTTTAGTACCAAAGAAATATGGTACATGGCACATGTGTGTAGATTTCAAATCCTTGAACAAGATTACGGTAAAGAATCACTACCGTATTTCTAGAATTGATGATTTGCTTGATTAATTGAAAGATGCTAAATATTTTACTAAGTTGGACTTGAGAAGTGGATATCATCAGATTAGGATTTCTAAAGGAGACACATGGAAATCAACTTTCAAAACAAAGCAAGGTTTTTTTGAATGGATGGTTATGCCATTTGGGCTTTGTAATGCTCCTGCAACATTCACGAGAGTTATGAATGATGTTTTAAGGCCTTTTCTTGGTGATTGTGTAATTGTCTAATTGGATGACATATTGATATTTAAAAAATATTGTGAAGAGAATGTTAGGCATGTAAAGCAAGTTTTAGATGTATTGAAGAAAGAAAATTTGTTTTTAAAGATGTCTAAATGTGAGTTTGGAAAGACCTCACTTGTTTACTTGGGACATATTGTTGGAGGAGGAGAACTGAAAATAGATCCTTCCAAGGTCAAAGTCATTTTGGATTGGCCCAATCCCAACAATGTAATGGAGGTAAGAATATTTTTGGGAGCAACCCAATACTGGAGAAAGTTTATTGCTAACTTATCTTCAATTGTAGCTCCATTACATGCAGTGAAAAACATCAAGAAAGTTTTCCAATGGCGAGGCAAGCAACAAAAAGATTTTGATGCATTGAAGGAGAAAATTAGTTCAACTCCAGTCCTTGCACTTCATGATTTGAGACAACCATTTGAGATACAAACAGATGCAAGTAGCTATGCCAAGGGAGAAGTCTTGCAACATGGTAAGCCCATTTGTTTTCATTCTGAAACTTTTAATGGTGTTGTGATTAATTATCCTACATATGACAAGGAGTTGTATGCATTGGCGAAAAGTGTGAAAAAATGGAAACATTATTTGTTGGGAAAAGAAACTATTATTCACACATATCATCAACCATTGCAATACTTACAAACACAAACAGATCTACAACAAACAAGGCACTTCAGATGGATGAGTTTCCTACAACAATTCCACTTGGTTATCAGGTATAAGAAAGGAATTTATAACAAAGTTGTTGATATGCTTTCTAGGCCTATTGTTAGTGCTTCAGTTATTCTTAAGCATAATTCTACCATGCATGAGAGCTATGTTGAACAATATGCTTTAGATGTTGATTTTAAAGAGGTTTACGCAACTTTGTGTCATTCTAACCAAGTTGAGGATTTGGATTACCATGTGCATGATAATCTTTTTTATCATCTTGGCAAGCTATGTATTCTACATGATGAAATAGTCAACATCATAAAAGAAGCACATTCTTCTCTTATTGCTGGACACTTTGGTTTAGGCAAGATGATGGCTAATTTGCAAAGGTATTGGCATTGGCCTAAAATGAATGAAAGTGTTTCACGATATGTAAGAGGATGTTCTTTATGTGCTGCAAGTAATCCTAACAACAAAAAGTTAGGTTTGTATACTCCACTTCCGATTCCTTCTCGTCCTTGGGAAAGCATTTCCATGGACTTTGTAGGAGGATTACCTATGTCTAAAAAGAATCATGATGATCTTTATGTTGTGGTTGACCATTTCAACAAAATGTGTATTTTGATTCCTTGTAAGAAGCAGGTTAAAACTGAACAAACGACACAAATGTCCTTTCAACATGTATGGGTACATTTTGGGTTTCCCAAAATCTATTATTTCTGACTGAGATTCTTGATTTATTGGGAACTTTTGGTCAAGCTTATGGGCACTCATAGACACCAAATTGAAAAATAACACATCATTTCATCCAAAAAATAATGTTCAAACATAAGTGGTGAATAAAAAAGTAGTACATCTTCTTCATGGTTATTGCAACAAACATCCTAAGATTTGGGATGAGCACCTATACTGCATTCAACATGCTTATAACCAGGCTAAGCATTCATCGACTCAAACATCTCCATTTGAGACATGTTTTGGTTATTTGTCAAAATCTCCTTTAGATTTTATGTTTGAGAAGGATGTTGCTATTGATGGTCATTATGACATTGATAGAGCAAAGAATTTCATTGAACAAATACAATTAGTGCATCAAATGGTACAAGAACAGTTGGAAAAGAGCCAAGCCAAGCAAAAGACAAGACATGATAAGCATCGTGTTAATCACAGTTTCCAAGTTGGAGATGAATTTTGGATTTACATTAACAAAGAGAGGCTTAAAGGAGAAGGTGAAAATATGAAACCAATTATATATGGACCTTTTAAGATTCTTGAAAAGATTGGTAACAGTGCCTTCTGTTTGGATTTGCCTCCTTATATGCAAATGTATGCAGTTGTTAATGTTGAGAATTTGATATTGTATGAGCCTCCCTTGATTGATTATCAAGGAGAGCATGTTCATATTCCTTCCATAGATTATTTCTTTCTAGAATATCTTTCAGAATTGCATGAGGATACAATTCTTGACAAAAAGATAAGAACTTCAAAATGAGGGAACGTGGAGTACCTTCGTGTTGGTCTCAAAGGCACAAACCCAAGAAAAACTAAATGGATTGAGGTTGGAAAGGTGAGGGAACTATAACCTCATCTAGAGATTGAATGAAATAGTATTTTGGAGGTCCAAAATCTTCCCAATGGGGAGGAGTGATCCAAGGGATAAAACATATCTCAAAAATCAAAGTGTTAAAAAATGCTTGAAAATAGTACCATTTCGTAGATCGTGTCCTCACAATCCCAACACAACTTGAATGGGCTCAAACATAGTCCATATGGCTGAGATATCATGTTCTATCTATTTTTCCAAATAGGCAAAATTGTTGACTGTTCAGTCCTTACGGACTGTATTGCTGATGTGGCAGGGTGATCATACTACTAACGTGGCAGGGATGAATGGTCTGTTGTCTGGGAAGGTGACATGGATAGGTGCTGACGTGGACTAATCCATATTTGACATGTGTCATTTTATGTGGGTGAATGAAAGGGTGCCACGTGGCACAGCTAGGGTCTGCCATGTGGCACCCCCTTATTGTTGGGTAAGTTTTTTGTTTGGCTCCGCGGGGGGTCGAACCCATGACCTCGACAAGGGACAAGGACTTCTGTAGGTGGGGCCACTAGCCCGCCTACAATTATTACTTAACCCTGTAGTTCTTAACTTATATTTAAAGTTGAATAGAGGTTTAGTTCGGGCGTAAAAGGGTTGGGGCCTAGCCCCAACCCATGGACACAAATCTCCATACTTACCATAGGACCAAGGGCGTGACGACATGGAGGGGGCTAGCGTGATGGGTGAAAAATTTTAGCCATCACGTAGCCACATGGGCCATGCAACCATAACCTTTTCCAGGAAAGGCGATAACACCCTAACAATGTGACATTTTTGCCCATTTTCTGGAATGATGCGTGGTGCTGAGTTTTGGCACGAAAAACAAAAAGAGGCCAGGTTAGTCACATTCTGGGTGTGTTTTGGAGAGAAGAGACAACATGTTATTGGGGAAAACTTCTAGGAGTTGTATTTTCTCCATTTTTTGGCCAAACCAGGTGCAAAAAGTGCCCAACTAGGGGTTTTTGAACATTCTAGAGACATCTATTTTGCATTATGAGCATTATAAAACATTGTTTTTAACATTTTGAGCATATAATGAAAATGATCCATTGGAAATTTGGACTAGGAGATGTAGCCCAAGAGAGGGGTGAACTCCTTTATCATTTTGCTGTGTCATGTGTTTATTTTGATCGCTGTTTATGTTTTTCATTTCAAGTATAAAAACTCTATATTTTCATGTGCTTGCAACTTGATCCAATTTCCCAAGACACGTTCATTTTCCACTTGCAAATTTGTATACAAAAACCTTTTCATTTTTAGATCAATAAAGAATCTCACTCTCCAAAAAATTTCCAGAAACATCATAAGGGTCAAAGAAAGGGAAAATATTTCTCCTCCTATCAATGTTACCGTTGTGATAAGATGGGACACATTGCTAAGAACTGTCCTACCAGAAGGGAAGAATACAAGAGGAGAAATAATAAAAGACATCATGCCCATGCAACTAAAGATGATGAGCCACCCAAGAAGATAACTAAATAAGAGATTGAAGATTGTGTTTTGTTTTCCACCCTCTCAGGATCTGTGACACCTAGAGAGGATACTTGGCTCATAGATATTGGTGCATCTAAGCACATGACAGGTCAGAAATATGTTCTCTCTAGCCTTAAAGAAAATGACTTCCCCCCAAAATGTTCATTTGGAGATGATTATTAGTACCCTATCAAAGGAATGGGAGAATCCAACTACAAACTTGATTCAGGAACTTCGATGAGAATGAAGGATGTACTCTATGTACTAGGTTTTACAAAGAACTTAATTTCTATTTCATCCCTAGATAAGAAAGGTTTCGGGGTTGCATTCATGGATGGTGAAGTTCTTATGTGGCCTAAAGGAAAAAACTATAGAAGATGCAATTGTTATTGGAACATAAGAAGGCGATTTGTACAAATTAAAAGGTCACTCAGATGTAGCCTTGACTCACTCTACTGAAATTCCTTATGAACTCTAGCATAGAAGACCAGCTCACATCAACTACAAAGCCTTACCATATGTAAGAAAGGTAGTTATAGGTTTACCAAAATTTAAGGTTGATCATGAATGTGTATGCAAGAGATGTGCACAAGGAAAGAACATAAAAAATCCCTTCCCAAAGAGCGACAATAAAGCAAAAGGAATCTTGGAACTCGTCCACTCAGATGTATGCGGTCCAATGCCATCAACCTCTCTAAGTAGGTATGTATACTATGCATCCTTTATTGATGATTACTCTCATAAGACTTGGGTTTATTTCTTGAAATCAAAACATGAAGTACTTGGAAAGTTCAAGGAATTCAAAGTCTTGGTAGAAAACCTCTCCGAAAGGAAAATCAAGATACTCAGGTCAGACAATGGAGGAGAGTACACTTCAAATGAATTCATAATATTTTGCAGAGATGTCAGGATTAAGAGGGAACTCACCACTCCCTATAATCCTCAACAAAATGGTGTAGTAGAAAGAAAGAATAGAAAAATTATTTGGAAGCAATAAAGACTATGATTCACGATCAAGATCTTCCAATGCACTTATGGGCTGAAGCAACAAGAAAAAAAATATATGTCCAAAATAGATTATCCCATAGTGCACTTGGATTCAAAACTTTCAAATAAATGTTCATCGAAAATAATCCAGAAGTAATCCATCTCAAAATATTTGGTTGTCCAGTATTTGTACACATTCCAAAAGAAAAGGGAACTAAGTTGGATCCTTCAGGAAAGAAGGGAATATTTTTTGGTTACTGTGAGGTCTCTAAGGCCTTCAAATTTTACATACTAGGCTACCATCATATTGATATCAACATAGATGTAACCTTTGATGAAGATGAAACACTCAACATATCAAGGAAATTCCAACTTGAAGAAGTATATGAAGAATAACCTGTAGATCCCAGAGTTGCAGAACCCATGAAGGAAGTTACAATTATCCCTGATGATGAGATTCTAGAGGATCATGATATGATAAAATATCAAGAACCTCCCCATATGACGATCTCTCACAAGAGAAATCCAACTTGGGAAAGATAACTTATTCAAGATGAAAAGAAGTATGGTGCCCCAGAAGGAACCATGAGATAACGAAAGAAACCTAAGACATTCTCCAACTATATGGATTTCATGTGTGATCTCATGAAAAAGGAACCTACTTTCTTTGAAGAATCCGTTCAGAAGAAAGAATGGATGGACACCATGACATAAGAATACTAGTCCATTATAAATAATGATGTATGGGAAGTAGTTCCAAAACCAAAGAACAAAGATGTGGTATCTTCCGAGTGGATATACAAAATAAAACATGCAACAGACAGAAGTATTGAAAAGTGTAAGGAAAGATTTGTGGCTCGTTGATTTTCTCAGAAGGAAGGTATTGACTATGAAGAAACATTTTCTCTTGTAGCTAGATACACTTCTATCAGAACCATCATAACTCTTTTAGCCAAAATGAAGTGGAAGTTACACCAGATGGATGTGAAAACAACATTTTTAAATGGTGTTATTGAAGAAGAAGTGTATATAGAACAACCACAAGGGTTTGAAGTTGAAGATAGAAAGACTCATGTCTGCAGGTTGAAGAAATATCTGTATGGGCTGAAGCAAGCTCCTAGAGCTTGGTATGGTAGAATTGATAGTTTCTTGACGAGATTAGGCTTTACCAAAAGTAAAGATGATCCGAACCTTCAAGGTTATGAATGATGAGCCAGTTATATTGCTACTATATGTGGATAAATTATTCTTAACAGGAGAATAAAATCTCATCACAGATTGCAAGAAGAAGCTCGCTGTAGAGTTTGAGATGAAAGACCTAGGCCTGATGAATTATTTCTTAGGTATTGAAATTTGGCAGAGCCCAGAGAAGATATTCCTTAACGAAGGGAAGTATGCAGTTGAAATATTGAAGATATTTGACATGTTGGAATGTAAATCCATGAACACACCTATAGAAATGAATTTGAAGCTTCTGGTTGATACTTCATCAGAATTGGTTGATGCTGTTCTATATAGAATTGTTATTGGATCATTGATTTATCTGAAAAATACCAAGCCAGATATATACTTTGTTGTGAACACCTTGAGTCAGTATCTGGTGGAACCCAGATGTGTTCACCTTGTAGATGCAAATCATGTGATGAGATACCTTAAGGGTACATTGGATTATGGTCTCTTTTATAATGGAGATCATGAATTCAGACTGTATGGTTGTACTGATTCAGATTGGGATGGAAATTCTTTAGACATAAATAGAACTTCATGATTTTGTTTCAGTTTGGGGTCAACCATGACTTCATGGAAAAGAAGGAAGCAATCCAATATTTCTCTTAGCATGACAAAATCAGAGTACATTGCAACATGTTCCGCCAGTTGTGAAGCCATATGGATTTGGAAGTTGTTGATAGGTCTGTTCGATATGGATATGGAAGCCACCGTGATTCTATGTGATAACCATAGTTGTATAAAGATGTCGGAGAACCCAATGTTTCATGATAAGCCAAAGCACATAGAGATATGGTATCACTACATTCATGATATGGTGTAGAGGAGAGTTGTAAAGCTCCAATATGTTGGCATATATGAGCAGGTTTCAGATGTGTTGACCAAGCCTCTATCTCGTGTGAAGTTTGAGTACTTATGAGACAAGATTGGTGTAGTCCGAAAGGACCTACCTCGAAAGGGGGAGTGATGTTGATGATACTATGGTATCCTGACCAATAACAGTTAACTCCAGTAGGATATTATATCCTAGGGGATTGATAATCCCTGGGAAGATCCTGAAGGTATAGTTAGGACGATCTGTTAGAGTACCTGTGCATGCATATGCCAATTGTGGTCAGTAGTGGTAGCTTCGTTAGGATTTTATATCCTAGGGAATCTTATGATTCCTAGACAGATCCTGAAATTTCGGTAAGGACGGTCTATCAGAGTACCACATGGTAGCTTGTTAGGATTTTATATCCTAGGGAATCTTATGATTTCTGGGCAGATTTCGAAGGTCTAGTAAGGATGATTTGTCAGTGTACCACAAATGTTGTTGTTGATACACCTGCCTCATTCTGTTGCCACATGTTGTTGATGATGTTGTCCCAACTTTTTGCTGTTGATGATGTTGTTCTAACTTCGTGCTGTTGATGATGTTGTTTTAAGGACAACTTTTTGCTGTTGATGATGTTGTTGTTCCAGCTTCATGTTGTTGATGATGTTGTTCCAACTTCGTGCTATTGATGTTGAAGTCTCAACTTCATGCTGATGACGATGATGATATTACTCTAGCTCCATGCTGTAAGTGATGATGATATTGATGATGAGAAACACTTATGATGATTTATAGATGTGCCAGTCAGTGTTCCAAATGTTGTTGATGATGTTTCCCTCTCCTTTTCTTAATGACGTTGTATTGAGTCATGTAATTAGAATACCCTTCTTGTTAAGGGGGAGTGTTGAAATATTGTAACTTCGAAGAATATTCTAATTATATTTGAGTTATTATTTAATAGATCAAATCCCCTTTTGTGGATTGATCATGTCGGGTATTGTATAATATCAAATCCCCTTTTGTGTGTTGGTCAAACTACATTTGTATAGTGGTATTTGTAAAGTCGGCCCCTGGTAATTATAAAGTGGTTTTAACCACTTCTAGGAGAAGTCGGCCCCACCAAGTGAAGAGACATAACCCTAGCGCCTCCTCAACTTGTATTTATATGTGAGGATGGTTCCTCATTTGAACACACTGACACTCATTCATCTAATGCACATATCTTTAAGGAAGTTGCAGTTGTAGGAGGAAGGAGATGAGAGGCACATGCTCGGTCTTGGTTTATATTTGGTGTTTTGGTCTTAGTCTTGGCATTGTACTGGAAATCTATTATTGAGGAAGTTTTTCCTGGGTTTTCTCCCCCATGAGGGTTTCCCAGGACAAAATGTTGCATACCTCGTGATTGTGTTTCTTTCAATGATCATATTTATGTTGTTGTTTTGGAAATGCAATGAATGCTCATGTAATTTTCAAATAACCTAATAACAACACTAAAACTTAACATCTATCTCATGATGTCTCGAGCACATATATCTCATAGGATAAAGTTTGTCTCAAGCACATATATATTATAAGATAAAGTTGTGAAAGACATATACAATTCCTTAGAATTGATTATGGGATTAAAATAACTATCCTTCTTTTTAATGAGACTTTTAATTTTTAATGGAAATTTTAACTTCTTAATAATTGTATGAGGTAATTATCAAACTATATTTGTAACCTCAAGAATTTTCCAAATTATCTTTAATAAAATATGGATTAGAGGAATGAGTGACAAAACTACCATTAGTCTAAGCTTGCATGAGAATCTCCATATGTACAATGACGACGATTTACATGTCGAATTAAATGGATGCTCAAACACTATACGCTTGTAACAATTTACATGTCAAAATAAACACATGCTCAAACAAGAAATAGAGGGGAAAACCTTAAAGTCTTTTAACCATAATATTCTGAACTTCATCATTTATTTAAATTCTTACTCTTCATTAAGACAAATTTATTATCTTCATCTATTGAACTTAGGTCCTAGTCCTTTGTGATATTCCTTCAAATATTTTTTGGGGTGTTTCGTCCTTTTCCATCTCCAAACCCACACTTGTCCTATTCTTTCTTCTCCATTCTCTCAAGTGAAATTTCAAGTTACAATGATTGATCAAATTCCCATAGGTATGACATATAGAAAATAGAAAGGGAATGCCAACGTAATCCAACATTTAAACATAGTTTCCACTACCCACCTCTATCTCTATATCCTCCACCATCCCATCCTTCAAACCCATCTCCACCAATATTCCAGTTACTGAGTAAGTAGTATCCATTTTAAACTATTCATCCACTTCTAAAAAGTTCCCTAGACTATCTCCTGTAAACTTAAAAACTTTCATATACCTTACACTCAACATTTTATCCCCTTCAAGGTGTTTTGTAATTTGTAACACTCCTCCTCGTGTGAACCTCTCAATTTAAACAATTGCACAATCATCGTTTCAATGAGAATAACTTTGGAAGAAATAAATTTATCACATTTAGATTGAGTTAGAAAACTTGAAAACCACACTTGAGATTAACATTTCTATTTTTCTACCATAACTCCAGAAAAGACAAAACATAGTAATTCATTCCAGAATGTCATATTAACAATGGAATTGTGCTTCATCTAACAACTACTGTAAACCATTAAAGACTAATAATTTTTCAATTAATAATTATCAATAATTTACATATTTCAATTGTGAGCCCTATTTTTTAAATAAAACAATTATTGTTCACAAAGTGAATTTATTAGGGTTACCATACAATTGATTCTTGACTTGTCAAACTTGATTTGTGTTTAAATACCTTTTTGCATCAACTTTCTAATCATTGGAAAGTTCACTAGTTGACCATCCTACCAATTTTGTTCAGTTTGCATAGAGGACACAAAATCCATAGAGAT